>JAZFAU010000474.1:0-129137 GCA_037178615.1 Dione vanillae | reverse complement strand
TTGTTAGCTGAGCTGCTCGATCATTAAACTATATTAGTTTTTATATAAATATCATATTTTATACCTATTAACTTTTTAAAGCAGAATAGACGAAATAATCCAAGTGCTGTGACACTCTGTCTACTGTTGTCTGCTTGAATTTAGAGACTGCATACTAAGTTACGGAACTCAACGCTGTGCTTTCAAACTTTTTTTACCTAAATGGAAAAATAACAACAATTTATTCTTCATGGTGGAAAATGACTCCACGGCGTTACGCCAACAACAACTATTAAATACATGAGTGAGTACATTTATAGTAGTTTCTGTAATTTCATGTTATCCAAAGTTCTATTTTTCTATAAATGTACTCACTACTGTGACGTTCACCGCACCATACTTTTTACATGTTATACTCGTATATAAGTACTTATAGCTCTGAAAAAAATTTGCGAAGAAGCTTTTTATTAACTTCTCCATTCGTTAGTCTATTCTTACATCATAATTATTCAGTTATTATAAATAAAATAAAATAAAATAAAAAAATAAAAAAGCCTTTTATTTCCTGTAGATTTTTTTACATTTTGTTATATCTATTAATGTATTAGTACGTTATTTACATATTTCTAGTTTATTCTAAATTACTAATACTAACTTACACACGTATGCTATAACTAAGTTTTCATGTATTTTTATATAACCTAAAGAATAGTTTTATATATTTATCTTTTAAGATGTTATATACATATATACGAATTTATATCTAAGTTTTTTGTAACATCTCTCGTTTTTTTTTTTTTTTTTTTTATTAATACATGCTACATACATGGTGTGCTACCTAAAAAAATATATTTATTTTATTTTTCTACTTTTAATATATATATACATATACATATACACACATACACACTTACATACATCCACATACATACATATACTTGTACATACATTTTTTTTTCTTTTTTTTTTTTTTTTTTTTTAGTCTACTGGAACCCCAGAATGGGTATAGGCCTCCTCCAGTGATGCCCATTTTGCTCTGTCTTGAGCTACTTGTCTCCAATTTGGACCAGCTATTTTTTTAATATCATCTTCCCATCTCGTGACAGGCCTTCCTCTTTTTCTTTTGCCTGTTGGTCCTTTCCAAAATGTTGTTACTTTTGTCCATCTGGAATCAGCAAGCCGAGCAACATGCCCAGCCCATTTCCACTTCAGTCTTTGTGCGTGCCTCAATACGTCTGTTGCTTTGGTCTTTTTTTTATTTTTGTGTGTCGTATTTTGTCGAGTTTTCTTATTCTTAACATATTTCGTTCGAGTCCTCTCTGACAAACGTTGATCTTTTTCCTTGTTTCTGCAGTAAATTTCCATGTCTGGCAACCATATGTCAAACATGGGAGAAGGCACACATTCATGACTTTACTTTTTATTGGAAGTGGCATATCACTTTTAGAAATGTCTTTAAGACTCCAGTATTTGTTCCATGTCAATTGAACTCTTCTTTCTATTTCTATGTTTTTGTTTTCCCTTTCAAAAGTAATACATTTTCCCAGATATACATATTTTTCGACATATTCTAATAATTTATGTATAATCCTCGTTGGCTCCAGTCTAGTTTGCTTATAATTGTTTCGAGGACTGCTATAAATAGTATTGGCGACATAGGATCCCCTTGTTTAACTCCCCTTTCTATTGGGAAGCACGGGCCTAAGGTTTCTAATTTAATTCTACCCTTATTATTGTTGTATATAGATTTTATTATTTTTATATATGTATCATCGACCCCTTGTTCCGTGAGGCTTTCCCAGATGCTTGTATGTCTTATTGTATCAAAAGCTTTTTGGTAGTCAATAAATGCTATATATAGTTCTCTTTTGTTTTCCTGATACTTTTCCATGATAATTTCAAGTGTGTGGATGTGGTCGCCGGTTGAGAAACCCTTTCTAAATCCAGCTTGTTCTACCGGTTGCTTTTTTAACAATGTGTGACTAATTCTTGTATTAATAATTGAGGAGAATAATTTGTATAGACTCGGTAGCATGCTAATTGGTTTCCAATGTCTTTAGGGTCACCTTTTTTATATATTAGTATAATATTCGACTCTGACCATTGGATCGGTGTTGGAGAATTCTGTAGAATCATGTTAAAAAGATGAGCTAATGGTTCAGATAGAATTATGTGAGCTTTTTTCAGTGCTTCGTTGGGAATGTTATCTGTTCCAGGGCTTTTATCTAGCTTTAGTTTATTTATTGGTTCTGTTATTTCTGATTCATCTATCGGTTTTATGTTTCTTTTTTGTGTGCTAACTGTTACTTTTTCGATATCTATGGTTGTGCTTTCCTGTTTACTGTATAATTTTTTGTAAAATTCTGTTGCGATGGTAATAATATCGTTTCTAGTGTAAAGTTCTGTTTTATTTTTTCTGAGTCCCTCTATCCAAGATGTATTAGTTCTTAATCTCTTGTAGGCTTTCTTTGTACTTCCAGTGCTTTGAAGATGTTCTTTTATTGTGTCTTGTCTGTATTTTGAGTAGTCGGCTTTGATATATTTGTTCACTACTTTGTATAATGCAGAGAGTTCATTTTTCTCGCTTTTTGATTTGTTTTAGTACTCTGTAATTCCTTTCTTCTTTCTAACTTCCTTACTGTAGTTGCCGACAGTATTTTGTGTCGTTTGTTTTCTTCTCTGTTTAGGCGAGCTACTTTTAGACTTGAAGTGATGGCTTCTTCTATTCTGTTATAGCAATATTGTACCGAGGTGTTTTCTCTTGAGGCTGGACTATGAGAGAGTTGTAATAATAGGTTTTCATTGTACTTGTTTATTTCATCTTCGCTCTTAAGTTTACTAATTTGGCTATTTGTAAATTTCACTCTAGATATTTTCCGTCTTTTTAATGTTATTGTTGATCTAACTATCTATGGTCCGAATTGTAGTTCAGGTTTAACGTCTCGATGTTTTGAAAAAATTCTGGTTTGTTTGACAAGATAAAATCAATTTCATTTTTGAAGTCTTTCAGTTATTATAATGAACTATATATCGCGGGCGAAAAATCTACATACAAACAAACACAAAAATCTGTTTATTAATTGTTTAATATATCAGAGGTAACTATTTTAACTGTTAAACATGTCTCGTCTCAATACAAATTCATTCGAATTTATATTGAGAAATTTTAATATAATTCACTGTAAAAGGTTGCTTTCGACACGTTTGTGCGTAACATTTTAAATTAATATCAACACAGGCTTTATATGACTGCCAAATAATATTAATAAATTATATACTTTTATTTGAGTAATTCAATTAACTATTTGGTAATTTACCATCAGGTCATAAAACACTGAATAAATGTTCATGGGTTTGATTTCCACTCGAATTATTCTGACTTCTCTTCTCTGGCAAGCTGTGTTGAGTTTTGCCACAAAATTAAGGCAGAAAATGTAGATTACAACATTTTAACTATAAATCACACACAATGGCGTAAAATATGTAATGATTTAACTTGGATATTGAAAGTTATCGTAAATTGATAGTTATTATGTAGACTGACAATAATAGTAATCATTTATCTAAAATTTTTTTCCTATAAATTATTTATATATAAATGCAAAGTCTGCTATTGCTGTCGTAAAGTATCTATATATAGAGGCCAGGTCAAGTGTAAGTGTGATATGGCAAGTAAATAAGTAAGTAAGTGGATGAGCAAAGCAAGTATGGTAATTCATAAATATATTGTAATTTTTTTTCATTTTCATAGATAAATATGTTAATTTCTTTTTTTTTTATTTTTTTATTTTTAGCTTCACGCTTTATCCCGCACAAGGCAGGGTAGGCAGAGGGAACTACAGGGACTGTGGGAACCTAGTGTTAAGACACTCCGTTGCTTAGCCCCTGCTTTCTCCGTCCCCGCTTTCCGCCGTTTTTGAGGCATTGCGTGTTGAGTAGCGGAACTCAACGCTGCGCTTTGCCTAGTTTGCCAGAGTGAAGAAAATGGAAATAGAAAAATCCATCTTCTCCGACTGGGGATCGAACCCAGTAACCGTCGCGTTACAGGCAGACGCTTACGCCTCTGCGCCACGACGGTCCTCATAAATATGTTAATTCGCTTCGATAATTTGGAAAAGTGGAGAACAGAGTGTCTTTACGTTAGGATTTCCACGTTTCCACTATCATATACTGAGACATATCAAAATAGATTAAAAAGTAGCAAGGTATAGCTTTGTAATTTAAGTAAGCGATTGGTTTTAGTCCTTTTAGTCTAATTCGAGCAGACATTTTAATTAACTCGAAACTGTGGGAAGTGAGAGTAATTTAGAAAATATTAAAGGTTTGTGAGGAAAATTCATAATTAACATTACAATACAACTTTTAGCTCATTTATGATATTTTCTGCGCGGTCTCGTGTCTGAATTAATGAGAAGGTTCTGTGCCGTTGAATTTCAAATAAATTGTTATATTATGTTAGATTATTGTATCAAGGTAATTTTTTTTACAGATTTTGAAATATTTGTAAAGTGGAAAATTTGTCATTTGTATTTACTTGGAAGTCTACCACTGGTGGTAAATAAAATATTGGGTTAAGGTTAGCCGGGTAATAGAATCGCTTGTGACTTAAGTATAAAGTGTTCAAAATTGAAGTATCATACAAAAACGTACGTTAAATGTTAATCGTTAAGTTATAACGCTATTTTGGTAAAATAGTTTCATTTAAACCTGAAAATGGAAGCCGTTCTATAAATGATAATGTTGAAAATGAGGATGAAATAAAACTTGATGCTGATTACCTAATGATATGAGTGATGAAATCGGAAGAATCGATAACCACTGTCATCAACTCCAGGATAGATGAGAAAATAAAACAAGGACAATGGTACAAACATTTCCAAATATTCGTCTGAATACAAAATATGGAAATCTATATAGATAATCTATATTAAAAAAGATGTCACCCCTTGCATCTCTTTTACAAAATGCCAATAACACACCCCAAGTAAGAACGAAAGCCCAACTCGATTACAACTCCACAATATTATTGTTTTATTAATTTTAAAAAGAAATACTTAGAAATGTAATAACTGATCCATCTATACCTAAATCACCTCTTCTCATTTGCCGTGTGAACAGGCAGCTTAATTAAAAAGTTTAATCGCTAAACGAGTATTAAGGTCACAGAACGTTCGATATGCCCCATATTTCTCTAACAACTCTCTCATATTTTGTAAAAAAATGAGAGAGGATGTAGTATAATATCTTTATTAGTTACTTAATAAAAGCAATTGTTTTTTTTATTAATTTATTTTATAAAATAAAAAGTAATCGTGAATATTTATAATAAAAATTGTATATGTGTATATATATAAGTATACAATTTAGTAACCGTTAGTATATTACTACTAGAATATCTACATATAAGCGTACTTAAGATATAGAAACAATTGAGTACTGCATACGGATGTAGTGATAAGTGCATATATAAATAAGGATATTACACGAACTACTTCGCGCTGTGAACAGGTGTTAAATGTATTTCGCCTACGTAATTGTAAAGGAAATTACAAAAAGGAATAAAAAAAAACACGAGGTAAGTGTTTTTCATACATTTAATTAAAATATTAAATATATATTTTCGTTTTAGTATATAGTAGTGATATTAATATTTCTTAATCGCTTTTCTTTTTTTTTACAACACTATACATTTAATATTGTGCATCATCCTTATGATCAGCATCGTCGGGGCACTAGCTTCAGGAAATAACGGCCCGTAATTAAATTTTCTTGATGTGTAAAATGGTCCATGCTCCTGGTTCGCTGTATATATTATATTATCATATATATCAATAAGTATGTATATAATCTACATATACATACATATACATAAATATACATCCAATTACAAAATTATGTCTCAGTAGCAGGATACTAAACGTGTGATATAAAATATTTACCAAATATTAAAATGAGAAACATACAATTGAAAAATATAAAGGCATTTGAAATATGTTACAATAAATTTACATGATATTGCGTCGCCATTTTAACTCGTGACCTTCACACTATAAATTGCACTCTTCGTAATAAATACAAACAAAAACATACACAAACACTTTGATAATGCTTAAAATATACCAAATAATATATAAATATGAATAATAAATACTAGTATTCAGTCATTCATGAATTAAGGCAGTAGTGACGTATTTGGACGGTTGAGGGTTCGATTCCCATGAAGGTAAAATTAATTATTTTTCATTTCTAATAGCAAGACGTTGAGTTGAGTTCTGCCACAGAACATGTAATAATTTTAAATATCATGGAAATTGATATAAGAGTGAATTACGCCTTATTAATGGCATATTCGAAAAAATATCTAATATAACGTCTTGGCTCACGCTTTCAAATAAGTAAGTGTCACGTATGACACATGACGTATTTTAAATATCCATTGTAAATCTGACTACGGATACATTATATGATGTAATGACCTATGTAATAGCCTTCTTGGATAAGCGAGCTGTCCAAAAATAAAACGGTTTACTGCACACTGCTTTCCTGAGACAAGCGTATTCCACTAAGTATATATTTTAGCTTGGGATTTTAGCTTGAAATCTCCGGACGAGGAACAGGATCTACTTTGGTAACATCTCGCTGTTATCAGATAAAGTGAAGTGATTGAACTACAGCACTATCTATTGTTATTATTGACAAATGTATTGTATTTAGTGCGTTATCGTTATCATTACCGTTATCACGGCACTTTACTAGTGGCTCAGTGATGATGTTTGTAAACAAATTAACGTACGACGGTTAGGGATTCAAAGAACAGAATAGCTACTGAATATTGCAATGTATAAAAAATGTTTTATTTTTATATTATATGCAAAAAATTTTTTTGTTTATAACTATATAACAATAATGGGTAATATAAAGGAATCCCAGCGGCATACAGCGTGAAGCTATTTGAAATTGTATTTTATAATGGCTATTATAAATGGCTTGCCTGCGGCTTTAACCGCTTTCCCTACACTAATGTTTATCTAGTAAACTAAATTGCGGCTGCTTACAAATTGTATGTAAGTATTGTACATCTAAGTGTCTAATTACTCTGATTATAAAAACAAATTTATTTTATAGAGGTCTTACTCCGTTGATATTTATTCAACGGAATAATACACAAATTTATTTTATCGAAATTTGATCTCACGGGAATGCCGTGATAAAGATATGTCGCTCCACAATATCCTTGATGTTTCAAGGAAAGTATCGCAAAAATCAGTACAACAGTTCCAGAGATTAACTTGGAGCTTAGGGTCGTGTAAATAAATAATGTGTAATTTTATTTTTAAGTATTAATACAGATTTCTTTTACAATTAATTAATTGTTATGATAAAACATATCTTAAAAACTCGATCAAATCGAAATTATGACACATAAATATTCTAAGCAGGGTATAATACAACAGTACAGTAAAAAGAATAAATATAAAGATATTCTTTTTATTAAAGAGATCATTTCTTTTTTCAGATGCTCTTCCTAATATGGACGTCAGTACTGACAGCGGTCCTAGCACTGTACTTCAACAAGGTGTACTCCAGGTTCAGCGACTGCGGAGTGAAGCACCTGAGGGTGGTGCCCTTCTTCGGCAACACGGCGGGTCTAATACTGCGGTGGAACCACTTTAGTGATATGTTGGACAGAGTGTACCGCACCTTTAAGGAGGAAAGGTTTCTATGATCTTGAATATTTAATCATTTATAGTAGGCAACAATTTTGCCCGTTTCAAGTACGAGGACACTAATATTTATATACTAAGCTTAATTGTGTCTGTTTTGTATTTTTTTGACATGGAACAGAATCTACGTTCGGGGACATAATCTACTGTTCGTGTATTGTAATATATAAATCTTCTTGTTTAATCAAACTTATGAAAAAAATATAAATCTCGATCCTGTGGTAATTCAAAAATAAACATTAGCCTTTAATAAATTATAAACCTGCACGAGCAGATTGACAGACAGGCAGTATCTGAAGGTGAGTTCGATACCCACTCAATAAAAATAATTATTGTACTTTACCTGTTCTGGCAATAAACATATTAAGTAAGTACTGTTTTGCATCACATACATATAAATAATGTAAGTATTAAAACTAACAATGTCGTCCCCAGGTTCGTCGGCAGCTACGAGTTCGTTAGGCCTACAGTAATGATACGCGACATTGAGCTAGTGAAGAAAATCGCGATAAAAGACTTTTATAGAATATTTCGTAGATCATAGAGCGTTTGCAGATGATAAAGTAGAACCTCTGTTTGCTAGAAATTTGTTTGCTTTAAAAGGTAATATTTTGTATAATTTTTTATTTTATCACAGCACTTTCTACTAACTCTGGTGTGACAAAAACTGGCATTTAATATCTTCCTGACTGACACAAAAAGCACTTTAATGTATCTTGATGACTCAAACGTGCTTGTAACGACTCGAGTGGAATTTAAATTTACATCTATTATTGTACATCCATATTATATCCAAATGTTATTTACAAATTGAAATACAAGTTTCACATTACTATAAACATACAATTATTTAACCCTAATACTTATTTTCTACCAACATGTAGGTGAGGAATGGAAGGACATGAGATCGACATTAAGCCCCGCCTTCACGAGCTCCAAGATAAAGCTAATGGTGCCCTTCATGGAGGAAGTCGGTAACCAGATGATCAGAGCTCTGAAGAAGAAGATTAGCGAGTGCAAAAGTAAGTTTTGAATTCTAAATAATTGCGTTGACACATTAGTCTTATATATATATGTATTTTTTAACAAATAAATACATATAAAATAAATATACCACGAAGTGGCAAATTGGATGATTGTGAAGGTGAACGCTGGGGGTTAATCCCCTTTTAGAAGAATTAATTCCTTCAATTACTCAATACATTAGTACTAAAATATTTTTAGCTGGATACATCGACATTGACTGTAAAGATCTGACTTCACGGTACGCCAATGACGTCATAGCGTCTTGCGCTTTCGGTCTCAAAGTGGACTCTCATACTGACCAGGAGAACCAGTTCTACAAGATGGGCAAATTGGCGTCCGAGTTCAAGTTGCGGCAATTGCTGTTCTTCTTCGTTATGTCTGCTTGTCCAGCTCTTGCTAAGGTTAGTGTTTTGGCTATAGGCTATGTGTTTAAAATGTGAAACCTGGTTTGTAAGGTCCCTGCTTTTTGGGAACAAATTATTTTCTATAATATGTATTTCTGCATAACCTGCCAAAAACAAGATACAGCAAATTAATCAAAATTCAAATATTTTAGATAGTAGTACAATATTTTAAACTTTCGTTTAAAATACTGTTTATAATACTGTTTAGTTCATCTCATCATATTATCATAATCATGTTCAGGTTATGAAATATTGACTTAATTACTTAATAAATCTTAAGAGTAATAATATAATAATATTGCTTGGTCCATCCATCTTTTATCTAAATCCTTGTTTTTCGCCGATAATAATTACGTTAATATTGACGTTAGTGAATCAAAAGAATCAACAGATCAAAAGAATCAATACTAACCATGTACGTCTCCATGAGTTTTCCACAATCACACTTCGTACTATAAAACTTAATTAAACTTATCGATTTTGATGATTTTACGTCAGTGGAGACTACATTGTGATTAGAGATATTTATTTTACGCAAAATCTACAACTAAAATTATATTAAAGGTGTAATTCCTTGCAGTATTTAAAAATTTCACTATTCACGAGCCGAACAAAGGATTTCTTCATAGAACTAGTAAGATACTTCATAGAACAAGCACAATGAAAAATAGAGAAATGAAGAATATCATCAGACCTGACATGATACATCTCCTTATGGAAGCTAAGAAAGGTATTATTACCTAATTTCTATTATTACAAAAGAGCACAGCAAGTTTTTTTTGCACTATCAGTCTTCCGAAGAGCTAAATTTTTATTTTGTTATTTCTTACTTCTATCATTTGTTTGCCACGTATTGGTCTATTCCTAATATTAACAATATAATGTAAATATTAAAAATGTCCTAATTGTTTCAAATACAGACTTTGTCGTACATAATTATGTAATTAAAGGAGATCTGTTATAAATCAAAATGGAAAATATACAGATTAACATCAAAAAACACAATTATTGAAATCAATAAATTAAAGCGACAGTTATACTTATTTTGTTAACAGGAAGACTCGCTCATGAAGAGAAAGGTGGAAGCGACGTCGTCCAGGACACTGGATTCGCTACCGTTGAGGATTCAGCTGTCGGCAAGAAGACTATTAAGAGAGGTTTGTTTTGTTTTATTTCTGGTAGAGATCCAGAGGTTGGATATATTGGATATGTTGGGATGGATATATGGATGGATATATTGGGTGACCTTCCCCCAGTATTTTTGATAATGTGCTCTCAAACGCACTTTATCACGCTAGCGCGTTTAAGCATAAAATCATAAGAAACAGTTTATCTTAGCTAAAAAGTAACTCCATTCTTCGTTTTTTAGTTTGGTCTGACAACGACCTTACGGCCCAAGCAGTATTATTCTTTATCGCTGGCTTTGAGACGATATCTATTGCAATGTCATTTGCATTACACGAACTCGCCACACATCCCGAAGTGCAGGACAGATTAGTCAAGGAAATTAAAGAGCAACATGCCAAGAATAATGGAAAACTAAACTTTAATACTATACAAAATATGACTTATATGGATATGGTGACTTCGGGTGAGTTAAGGCTAATTGATAAATTTAAGGTTTAGATTTGTTTAAGAGTAAGTATTGTATCAGAATAGCATGTAGCTCTTCTAATTTCAATTAATTTGAAATTATTGTATGTTACTGTTGATCATAAAAGGCTTATACGTATTTAATTTTAAAGAGGTACTAAGACTTTGGCCTCCAATCTAGGCATTGGACAGAATGTGCCTCAAAGACTACAACATGGGAAAACCGAACGGCGAAGCTACTAAAGACTTTATGGTAAGTAAATATTGTTGTACCCAATTATGACATATAATTTGCTTTGAATATAAACTGCGTACTTAATAAAAGGAAACATTTAATTTGAACTTATGCTAAAGATGTGGGTGCTATTAAAAATAATTTTAATTTTAAACGATTATTTAATAACCATCCAGTCACTTATAAATGAGCTAACATTTAGCAAAGGATCCTTGATGGATATTCTTAATATTCATTTTAATATACCAATATAAATCAAGTAGATAGTGCAATTGATATATCCATATTAGCCCCGGAAACTGACAAGATATTAAGTTCCTTTCTTTCCTCATTTCCAACTTTTGATACTTTTAAGTGATGGAACTTATCGCACAAAATACAATAATACCAAACCAGTTCATATTGTATTTATTTTATTACATTTAATTTATAGAATATAATTTTGCTCAATAGATGAAACAAAGTGAGATCCTTTCCATACCAGTGTGGTGTTTCCACCACGACCCGGAGTTCTTTCCAGATCCCTACAAATTTGACCCCGAAAGGTTTTCAGAAGAGAACAAACACAATATTAACCCCATGGCGTACATGCCTTTTGGTATTGGCCCTAGAAATTATATCGGTAAGTGAACTTAATTGAACTGTCTTGTAGCTAAATATAAAATTTCTATAAAACAAAATTATATACAATTATATATACATATTTACATCAACTCGTAATCAGTGTTATTGAATAACAGAACGATAAACTAGAGATAATAACGAAGCCACCAAAAGTCTGTGGTTATCACAAGAAAGATAATAAAAAAAACGTATACTATATACGAGTAAAACATATTCTTTTATTTTTTCCAGGTTCAAGATTTGCCCTCTGCGAGCTCAAGTCCCTGCTGTACCAGATCCTGCTGCACATCGAGGTGTCTCCGTCAGAGCGCACACGCCTGCCTGCTAAGCTCTCCACGGACTCCTTCAACCCTCGCCTGCTTGGTGGTCATTGGCTGAAGTTTAAGATACTAGACTGATACTTTGGTTAATTTAAAAATTGTTTTATTACTTTATTTACAAAGTAAGAATATATTAAGATGCGTATAATTAATATGTTAATAAATATTTTTATAATACATATTTTGGTGACATTAAATTATTAATAGGTCTATTGTCACCTATGATTTTAATTTAAGTATTATACAGTTAGTATTTGGGCACTGAGTGTCAAACTTGTATGTTAAATTAGACATAATGAGTATGTATGTTTAAATACAAAACAATAATGGTGGAGATCAACGCCATGATTCGCACTGTTACCAACAAACAAAAGCAATGAAAATATTTCATCCTCCCCAAATGCAAAACTATCCTTGAACTGTCACGTTTTCGGTTAGACGTTGCGTTCCTGCGCTAAGATGTCGACACCTTAAAGATAATTAGAAATATAAAAAATATAAAAATATTATGTTTTAATTCCTAAGTTCCCATTTAATAAATATAAAACAAAGAAAATTTTAACTTCACCTTATTTCCTAGAGTGTGAAAATTAATTTAAATACTTGTCTGAATGTCCCTCCAGCCTACCCCGCTATGTGCGCTATATCCCATAGCACTAACACAAAAAAGAAAACTTCATAGATTTCATTGACTTTCATACAGACGAAGCATTATACACGAACACACGGACACAAAGACAACCGTTAAACAAATATATTTACTTTAAGTATAGATTTTTACATTTAAAATATCCAAATGCAAGTCCTTATTTCAAAAACATTGTAAAGACATTCAATATCTCAACGTGAGCTCTTACTCCACATCTACTAGATGTACTTCAATACTATTCTATTTCAATTGTTTCAATTTTCGTCACCGACTGTCGCTAGAAATTTCCATTTAACTTTGCTGTGCAATATAAAATGGTGCTTAGAAATTCTCACATAATTTATACATCTGAAAAGAGAGACCTTTAGATATTTTTATATCAACTGAGATTAATGACGTTTATTTTTTCTGCTCTAGTAACACGTGAAGAGAAGTAGCGTAACCTAACACCGCACTTAATTTAATCAAGAATATAGTAAATGTTTCTTATATTAAAAATATAATATATATACATTACACAAACTTTACACGTTTCGAGCCACAATATGAAATATTTCGTTTAATTATTAAAAATATTTCTAACAATAAGTAAATTCTCTTCAGCCTAAATGAAAATAAAACTTTTTTTAGGATATTACATCAAATTTTTACTTTTCTTTATCAAATACAAGCTATAAGAATATATTTAACTTTTTTAAGTTATTGAAATTTTTATTTTATTAGATTAAGTGACTGACTTATAAAAAGTAATTTTATCTTCGTAATGTCAGTTCATTAGTTAATTACAGGACAATAACTTCAGTGCATAAAATTAGCGAACCAAGCACAGCCTTAAGTGACCACTTAAGGCTTTGAAACATTCTCATCCACTGTTCAAGCTATTCTCTCTATCCAACCCCATTCTTTGTTCAATTTAATATTTAGATAGAGCAATGTTAAGCTATATTATAAAGCAGTATAATAAGTACTCATTATGACATAATATTATACAATATTTTTTAAGTTCAAAAATATTTTTTATTTAACTATTCCAGAAAGTGTATAATAAAAACGTTTCTAAAAACGTCCAAAATATATTCAAAACAATAATGATCAGTTAATAAATATGTATATAATATGTAATCATGTGTTACGAAAAAAATGTATATTTCATTCTACCTGAGTCGGAATCGAACCCACAAACCATCCATTTACAGGCAAACATTGTGTATCTACGACACGATGGTTCTCTACTTATAAATTTACTTATTCATTATATATAAACTTTTCTATTTTAGACTCGACAAAGGAAACAAAAATTCTCTATTAGATTTCTTACATAAATATCATTTATACCAGCTATAATAAAACTTTCAAAGGCTTCGCGATAACAAATTAGTCACGTATACTCAACGCTTTTAATTTAATTATACGATTGGTTTTTGGAACACTTGCAGTACTAGGGGTCCTTGGTTATTGCTTGCTAAGTAAAAAATATGTCTAAAAATCATATCATATCATATTTAAAGTTTCTAAAAAAATATTCATTACTTATTTACTGAAAAAAGAAAAGAAATGAGTAAATTAAATTTGATGAATTAAAGAGGCCTTTGCCGTAGTAAGTGGTCTTCTGAAGTAATGCGGTTTTATTAATAATTCTTAATTAGAGCAAGAATAGAGTACAAGCGAAATTGAAATAAAAAGTTTAATAATATGTATAACATTTTCATTATTACTATTATAATTGCTGTTATATAAACTCTTCCTTTAGAGCTGTGTGTGCGAGGTTGAGCTCCGCAACATGTTGAATTCACATGGCATACGGAGAATGAAAAGTCTCGACAATAAAGTTATAACAAGAATACAAAGTGAAATGAAAAAAGAATAGTGAATTGAATTAAATACAATTTTATGACTGAAGTTATTTCATCTCGTATCATATTTCAATTTCCAGATATCAATATCGTGTCATATTATGCCATGTCCATAATGTCATATACTAAAGAATCGTGAAACTATGATGAATACATAATATATAAATAATATTAAAATATAATAGCAATAAAAAATAAAATAATTAAGTTTATCTATTGTATTTATAATATATGTATAATTAAATAAATTAATTGATACATTGTTTTTAGTGCGTGAAAATATGTTTTCAAGTACTGTTAGTATAATTAAACATAAAAGTGGTTTTGGTTGCAAATTGGTATATTTAAGTCTTTATAGAAAAGGAAGCAGAGATAAAATAGTAGCAAGAAGAGTACTCTAAAATGAGTGGTTTATTCCACGACGGAGTTAAATAATGCTATGATATTTTTTCATGATTAACTCTACTCTATGTAATATTATTCATTTTTATAATAATATTTTGTATTAAATGAAGCCTTAGCCCTCTCTATTGATTCAGTATACAAGCCTTCGTAAAATATTGAATATCGTAATTGTTATGTCACATTTGACATCCTATTTACGAGTATATGTACAAGACAAACATATCACAAGATGTCTTGCTGTATATATGCTATATATTATTGGGGTACATTGGTGGAGGTATTGTGTTTTTAATAAAACACACCTTGAATTTATATTTACAATACATAATAAAATGTATAATAAAAAATTTTACAATAGAATTTTGTCGAGAAAAGAGTTCAAAGACAAAAAATTGAGCCGATTTTTATGAGTTGCAAGATAGACAGGAGGAATCTAATGTAAAGGTACACCGACCAGTCCAAACTTCGGGACACTTCGCGTTGGATTTCGGAAGCCAACGCCGCGTTTTGTTTGTGAACGAATGAAATGAATGACAAAGAATGAAATAGCTCTATTTTCCAAGTGGGAATTGAACCCACAAATGTCGCATTTACACCCAACAGCATAGTGTTGCACTTCGTCGTTCTCAGGAATAGTAGGACAGTGACTCTAACTTGATAAATAGAATTTCAATCGAACCCAACTCAACATTAAGTATTTTAGTGTTTCAAACGACGTAGAAGTTTTTGTTCAATGTATTTCTTTCTGGATTCTACCAGAGTTCCAGACATTACGTTTAAGAATTAGAACTAAACATTGCATTAGTTTCAATCTATATAAACTATAATTAAAAGATATATCAATTTAACTTCATTAAACTAATTTATGTAGCTAACACGGGAAAATATTCTCCAAAATAACGAAGAATAATTTCCGAAAATATTTTGTGTCTAATATCTTTATATTAAAAAATAAATGATCCCGACGATGAACCATAAAGTAGGTCCAAAAGTAATACTTAAGGCGCTAACTTGGAGCTTACGGTCCGATAAAAGGATTTTCGCAATTTTCTTTTCGCAATTTTCCCCTTAATACGTCTCGTCGTTCGTTTACGATCATCGTTAGATGAAGACAAAAATATCAAAAAATTCTTCAGTTCAGGAAAATGTTTTTTTTCCAACGTTTCATTTTTCACTTTCTGCTTTTTGATAAATTGTGCATTAACAAGCGGAGCTCAACGCCGCATATTGTCTTGGCTCCTGAAGTAGGAATCAAAAATCCAATACTCTCGTGCACAGTTAACGCTGTGCCTCTGCATCACGACAGCCTCAATAATTTATTTCTATTTTAAAAATATTACATATATTTTAAAATTTTGTTTGTATACACTTAAAGACGTAAAATCTTGATTTTTTCCAAAAAAATATTTTAAATTGTTTGTTTTTAATTTGCTTGCATCCAAATTTAAGATCGATACTAAGATGACTTTTCTCAAAGAAAATTTTCATACCATGTCAATACACAAATTTAAACCTTCCTAGATATATCGCCACACATAAATTACTGTATAAGTAACGTCGACTCTGATACTAAACTCTGGTTTGAAAATCTGTTGAAAAGTCGGAAACAATATCTACAGTTCATTGACTTCATAATAGGTTCTCTTAGCTGAAAATATTTGTGGCCAAATCTATACTATCTTTTCTCATCCTGGAAACAATTGATAGCGTGGCGGTAGGTTCCGTATATGAAGGCGCATCTCGAAAATTGGCGGACGTGAGGCCTTGTTGGGCCTGAATTAAGAGGACAGAAGGGAACAGAGTATCTTTCATAGTCTATAGTAAGGCATTCCTATAGACTATGAAAGATACTCTGTTCCCTTCTGTCTGTCTGTGTCATTTATTCAATTCAATTATAATTAATATGCAGCAAAATAGGAATCCTTAGAATCGTTATCGTAAGTTGGGATAAGTAAGAAGCGAGTTAAATGAAACGATCTGGAATATTTATGGCATCGTGATGTTCCGATGATGTTACTGACGTATTTGTTATATATTACCCGGATGTTTGAATTCGTGTACAGCTGTTAAACAGCCTTCTCATTTTGTGCCGTGAATTTGAGAGAAGTAGTTTATGATTTTAATGTTAAAAGATATAATGAGAGATCAAAGATAATTAATCTTCCCCATGTGGGAATAGAACTCACAATCTGTCGCAATTGCAGGCAGACTGTAGTGAAAACTGTAGTGGCACAGTACGAGGTTCTAAATACCTTTGCTGTGGGTTTAATTCTCATATAGAGGCTTTTATTATTATTAGACTTCTCTGACAACAAAATCGTGGCTTTGAGTTCCGAATGTACTGAACGTAAAGTTTTCTCTTCCATTATATGTTGAATAAAGCTGTAAAAAGTAATGTCTAATTTGACAAGAATTTAAATTTCTCTAGAAATATTTAACCTATATAGACTACAAATTAAAAATATTAGCCATGATACTATCTCATTAATTCTTTATTACATTAGGGCAGTATTCTCTCTCCGTTCTACATTCAAAGTGGCGGTGGAACACAATGCCGCGCCTTATCATGAAAATTTATTAGTAAACTAACTAAAATTAACGTATATCATATTTTATATAGAAAACGTACTGCTTTAAAATAATGCTCTCATATTCTTATATATGAAGAGATACGAAGATGTATAATTTATATATTTGACTAACCCTTGACTAGCTGTACACCCTTTTTATCTGAACATAGCAATGTTTGAGACGACATTTGTGAAGAATTATAATATATAAGGAAATTAACGCTTAAAAAGGATAATATGATACATGGTGCTTTATAAGCGTAAAAACTTCCTTTTATAGATTTTGTACAAATGAAATATAATATTTCAGGGACATCCTGTATCCTGGTTATACGTATGTAAAGGAAACCTCATGTAAAGACATTTGTTGCAACTTTAAAAAAAAATATTTGTTCTTGAGTAGTAGATATTCAACCCAAAATCATTGTATTTACAGTTAATTATTTATATATCCATTTGCCTATCTCATAAATTATACAAACTAGGAAAATAGAGGATATCTTCAAAACTCTTGAAGGAGAAGAAAAACATTTGAGAAAGTAACCGAAATGATTAAGCTGTATGGTATTTCTACGTTATACGAACACAGTTTAGTATTTGACCGTTTGAAATTAATTATCTTAATCCTGGTTTAGGGAGTATCTGTTTTATTGGTACGCGTTGCTTTACGTTGCGCGAGCTCGTTTTAATGTTAATTAAGTTAATTAATTGGAAATCGAAAGTCATTATTGCTAAAATAAAATGAAATAACTTGTAGAATTAAGCCAAATACTTAGTAGTACTTTAGCTTAAGCAGTTCTGTCAAGTAGTTGTTAAATTTGATTTCTTATTACAGAATGTTTAAAAGTATATGTTTTAACATTTCCTGACATTCCACGATCAGAAAGACAATGGTATTAAAATAAACAAAAATTGTTATATTTATACATATTTTGTTACTTTTTGCTAAGGAAACTGAACTATTTCATAAAACGTGTAAATATATGAACGTTGCTGGAATGACGTCTTGGAAGTATCCAAGATGTGCAGGCTTCAGCAACGTTGATGATCGCTTGTACAGTAATCAATGCGATCGTCGCCTATTAAACTAACATAAAAAAACCGTCTTTAAGTGGAATAAAGTGTGAAGCTAAAACAAAAGAAAAACAGTCTGTTTTTTCGAAGCGAGTGGTTACTTGTAATTGAACACAATACGTAATATTTTATTTCCTAAAGTGTAAATAGTAAAATTTATTAATATTGTTACTCAGTTTAACTAAGTTGTAAAGAAAAGTGTTTGTGCTAAAATTTTTCTAATTCTTTTCTTGTGATTTTTTCATTACATAAGCGAGCGTCATATAGATATTATTTAACTTTGTTTATACTACATTGCGATGGCCTCTATCCAGTAGAAATTTGAACTATTCACTAAATTTATAGGGCCCGCCTCTATCATCCATCGTCTGTGCTGAAGTAAATGACATGTTTTCATTTTCCCCTATATCGAAACGATTGGGGTCGCTTTGGTAATACAGAATATTGCGGCTATCAAAAGGAATTTCAAAAGAGTGGTTCAAACGGTCTGTTTTCAATTTTTAATAATTTTTTAGGTAGCCTAGGTTGATATAACAAAATTTGTATACATTCGCTGGGACTGAGATTGTATTGAAATTCGTTCGTACCTTAACTCGAATATTATATACTCAAGTAGAATTACCTAAGGGTAGACTTAAGAGGTTCAGAAGGATAAAATTAAGTAGTATCTTAAAATCTATTTAAGAATCCCACTTTGAAAATTATAATTTAAATTGTACTTCAAAAATTGCAACTAACCAAAACTAGTCATAATTTGTACAAAATATTAATTACAAGCTTAAAATCATAAAATTAGTAAAATTTCTTAGAACATTAATGCTGGAAGACGTTGTTTTCCTGCTTTAGTAATAAAGGAGTCAGGAGTCTCTTGAGATTTGTTAGAGCGTCATCGGTCGCAACTGATGTTGGAACTTAGAAGGTGGTCAAGTTTATTCAATTATATCAATAAAATAATTAGAAATATACTTGTTACAATTATTAATTAATTGTAGAAAATAACAAGGCATGAACTTTTTGTTTTTATCATATTATAATACAATTCTTTCTTATCTCTAACAGAGTTGCGACTTTGTTGTCAAAACTGACTTCCGTCAACTCGCTAATCTCGCTTTTAATTTTTCCTCTTCTAATTCGATTTGTTTCTCTTTTGTTGTCATCTGTTTCTACATTATCTTCTTTTTTGGTCTTTTCCTATACTCTGTCCCATGTACCTTGTTTTACACTTATATGTACCGTTTTAAACTGCCTTTTTTATCTTCAGTTACCATAGGCTGGATAGGCAAGAAAGATCCACAATAAGAAAGGTTAGTGTTCAGGACATTTGTTCCTATTTTCCAACCTTTTTAAGGCATGTCTAGTTACTAGAGCAAAAATGAAAATGAAAGAGTCCATTCTCCCTTCTCCCCGAGTGAGAATGATCCCCCAAGTCCGGCGCGTTTTACGGAAAGTCGAGCCTCTGCGACACAATGGTCTATAATCCTCTTATTTTATTACTCCTCCTCTCCTGTTTGTGTATTTACATGTGGGCATAAATTGAATTTATCGATCAGTAGTTTCACATTTCCAGTCAGAGCTCATGATGAGGCGACAAAGTATATTTTATAAACATCTATATAGTTTTAGAAATTGAATTACGAAAATTATACTTCTCATAACGTCTCAGTGTGAACTTCTGTCGAATTATGCTATTTAAAGGTTTTGAATTACACTTTATTTTTTTAAAACAAAAACAAATCGAGACCAATTTGTTTTTTCCAACGAATGAGATATTTAAATTTATAAATATCATTTTCTCGTAATTTTTCAATGCAGCCACTACCTTGTTTTAATAAGTATTATATTGGATTAAAATAAAAAGTCTAACCAAACGTTATAAACTTTCAGAGAAGATCTTTAACATTTTATTTAAACTGGATCAAAGATAGCTCTAATTAAGAGTTATTTTTCGTTTGTGATTTTTCATAATTTCCACAAAAAGCTTCTTGTGTAATGTTTTTTAAGAAAAACATCCAAAGTATGTTCTTAAAAATGGTAAACTGGAACCAATTGCAAAATCGATACTACTATTGAAAGAGGAAAGTTGTGTGTTTTGTCAATTGTAAGGGTAATCTCGTATCTACTGACCGATGTTAAAAATTCTTCACCAAGGAAAAGCTACATTATTGCTGAGTGTCATAGGCTATACAAAAAAATCAAATCTGGTGATGGGATGTCCTGAAAACGAGGGAAACTCTTTAATTTTTATAGGCACACCTATAGTGATTTTCGGTTTTTTTCAAAAGAAACTTGGTCATTTGTCCGAAAAATAACATTTGATAAGTGTAACTGTTGATGAAGACCACAAATTAGTCATGAGAACTTTAATAATATATATATATATATATAGATATATATCTATTATCTATATATTATATATATATATATTATATATATATATATATATATATAATGATATCTATATATATATATATATATATAGATATATATATATATATATATATATATATATATATTTAGAAAATATATATATATATATATATATATATGATATATATATATATATATATATATATATATATATATATATATATATATCTTTATAGATATATATATATATATATTGATATAGACTATACTATATCTATAATATATATACTCTAATTAGTACATATTTTTTTTATATACCTGTTATTACATTTTTCATTTCCATAACGAAACAAGATGTTATGTCATTAAAAGTACTACTGCGACACCACAAGACCTTTATTCGTTCGCAACATAGTTTGGAGTAAGTTACGAATGATATATACTCTTTAATTATAATAACAAAGTTTCTCATAGTTGTGTTATATTTTGTTGTTTGTTCCTGACACTACGAGGTTTTTCCAGTACGCCCGTGAAAAATCATTCATTTGTTCAGTTTGTATATTGTCTTTTTTACAATGTGAATGGAAAGTCGATGGTTGTGATTGTTTTCCCATTTCCCGCTCTGAGAGGTGACAGAAATGCGGGACAGGATGCAGATGCGGTTTAGTTCCGCCACCCACATAATTTGGTTCAAGTTCCGACTAAATACATAGTCATTGTGTTTTAAATTAAATGTAATATTGAAGACAACCCTACAAAACATACACAAAAAACATTTTTTTAGTCTGTCCGTTATATTCATAATAGAATAGATATCTATCTATTATTCATAAACTAAATTTAATTACTTTTTTTACTAGTTTTTTTATGTAAAACATTTATAAATCAAATGAATAAGCTATTTTAAAATGACACTTCCCGCCACCACCCACGGAAGCCACGACATAGCATAATTTACGTTACAAAACCTAGCTTTTGTTTAATGTTGAGCATTACATCGGAAACCTATTTTCTAAGTGAGTTTAAGTAGTTAATTAGTAAATTGACTAAAACTAAATTAAAATGAAGATCCTTATCTCCTAATGGAACCTCTATAAAGAGTCGCCTTTTCTGAAATTTAAGCACTACCGCTTATAAATAATTTAGGGTAAACACACTATTATACTGTACATTTTGCAGATGTTTCGTGTTTTGTTTTTTAATTGTAATTTTTTTTCATCATCCTTAAATGATATGTAATTACGTTGCAGGTGGTAACTAAGTAGTCATAGTGTACCATTCGATGCATATGTCCTTACCATCCCCACTTAGCTGTTTTATGTTCATCGCAACTTATTTAATAGTACAGGTCGTCAGAAACAAATTAAGCAACGCTGCCGCGTTTGCATACTCTTTCACATCTTTCAATTATCCTCGCCGGACACAACATGAGGATTGTTTTCAGTTTTGTGTGACATTTGTCTAGTATCTTAGAATCTAGTAGGAGTTGTTATTATAATCAACTATAGTGCTCAAATTCTCCGCGTAGGGCTTTTTTATTTATCTTATAAGGAGGAAACGAGCCAACCACATGGATATCATCTTAAAACATACGGATGCGGGGATGTACGACTTCACTATTGGAGATCACTGATCTTTATTGCCATTTGATATAAAAATATAATTTATAAACGATATAATCAGTATACCAAATAAGCGAATATTTGGCATAAATATTTGATAGTCATAAAACTGTGCGACGTCCTGTGATCTATCTTGAAATTGTAACAGTAATTGAATCATTAAAAATCCTATTTACATTTTTTTATACTTCGATAGCTTCTTTAATTAGCTTAATATTAAATCTTTAGACAGAAATATTTTGCATTTCACTTGCAACGCATACAACGTGAATTTGCTACTACATTCCGTACAACATCAATTACCCACATTAGCTTTCTCGATCCACTGGGCATGGAAACGTTCCAAGAATTTTCTTGATATCAGTCGGTTTCCAATGACCTGACCACGTCTATACTATTACATAAGTTATTTTTAATAGCAAGAAATGAACCTTCACCCGTCACGTACCATATAGACAGACACTAATTAAGTTGACAGTAAAACTTATAATCTGTATAGAAAATACGTATAACTGAGAACGAAACCGGTGGAAACGGAAGCAATGAGGTTTCTTAAACAAAAAGCTAATATTTTTCATTACGTATTTGTCTTCAGACAATTGCTGATGGCACCTCTGTAAGCCGTCCTCTGTCAAATTGTCGTATTATACCATGATCAATAGAAAAAACGTGTGACTACAGTTTGAAACGTAAAGTATCTAGCATATTTAACATACTAAATAATTTGTGAGGGCAACGTTATTAAATTCCACAGTATTTAGCTCGAATTGAAATGTTAAACTCCCAAAAAACCATTAAACACTCAGAAATTTGAACAATGTAACGCGTTTACAAGCGATATGGTGCGCACTCTCTCACAATTTGCTGCAGATGAAATCTACCACTGTTTTGCGCGAGACACGACCAAACAATTACATGACACAGAAAATTTATAAAACTGCGTATTGCTATAGAAAAACTAGGTGTCCGCTTGAATATTTTTTTAAATATTTTGTATGTATATGTTTTTAACAGCATTCCAAAGTATACAAGACTAAATTGTAATTTTTCGAAATAGAAAGTCAAATTTTGACATGCTGGGTTGAGGGTACTCTTGAAAAAAATAGGTCGCTTTCAATTAAGATGACAAAATGAGTGACAGGCAATCTTCATAATAACAGATAGGAGGTACCAGAAATTCTATGTTAACGGCAATCAGTGCTTCCTTTTAACGACTTGTAAGTACTGTGTGTCGATTGGCAATTGAACACCAGCTTGTTTCGTTACGAATACAAGCAAAGAAACTAATAATTCATTTCCTCCAGTGAGAATCGAATCCGCAACCGTCACTTTTACAGCAATTAGCTGTTCTAATTATTGTTTCCTTCACTCGTGATCGCTTAATTAGTTACTTTACTCAAATCAATCACGTACCGTGGTCTTCCTGACATCTTCTATACTAGTTCAAATTTACAGTCTACGCTCAAACACGCAGTATTGTACTCCATTTAACCTAACCTAAAATTTAGTTTTATTCAAAAACAACACAAATAAAATTTACTTGTTAACAATTATTTAACATATCGGCAAAGATGCGGGTAAAACAATTCATTATTTATGTAGGTATCATATTTACGAACTGGCACAATGTCAACTGAATTTCAAATCGCTACAAAAAAAAATGTAACAAACAGTAGTTTTATTTTGTTAAACAACATCATAAAATACGCTAATTATATTAAATAAGGTAAACAGCTTAAAACGATATACTTAATAATACATTTCTTGTGAAATATGCGAAAAAACTGTTCACAAAGTACGAATAAACTTACCTGCTTTATAGTTTAGTCGGGAACACGTATCAGATTTGTATTTGTCTATGCAATATGACGCCCAGTTCTTAATATTTTATGGTACTAAAGGCACAATACTATTACCCACCCGTAATATAGAGGAGGTACGATTTAAGCGAGGGGGGAGGGGGAGGACAGGTACGATTAAGCAAGTTTACCCTATCATATTTTATGTTTTTGCTTAAAACTATCTAGGTTAGAAATCCACTGGCGGTATCAAGCGTTTGCGGCAGTCCTCACTTACCGTTGCATTATTCAACGGATATTGAATCGTCTCGTGACCGCCCTTCTAAGTAGCTCACTAAGAGGATTTAAGTTTTATATTCGTTATTTAAATTTTTACTTTCTTTAATATTTATTTTCGTTAAATTCCTGTTATAATTGTAGTTCAAAAAAAAAAAAAAAAAAAAAAAAAAAAAAAAAAAACAAAAAAAAAAAAAATATGGACTGGGTGCACTGTAACTCCACTAGTAGTGGCTTCTATCCCCATGAATGAAATGGTTACAAAAATAACGGGTAATAATGCAATAATGGTTCTGTTACTTAAGTTGTATTAACGAATTTTCAACGTTATATCTCCACTTAAGTAAGGCACAATATTTGAAAGATTGAACTCAATTATGTCAAGTGATTTAGAAAAGATCGTCGCCGGCGCAGAGGACAACTAACGGTACGGGTTTGTACATTATCATTTGGAGCAAATTAGAATTTTATTTTTTCCTTTTTACTTTTTTTTTATATGTTTCGTAACACTCGTAGCGTTGACCACTCACCCGAATGCGTTTGAGAGACAGAAAAGCGTAAAACGTAGTATCACGGATTCTTGAGGCCGCAGATAGCATGTAGTCCGATGGACCCGCTCTTTGCCATACTCCTATATAGATACAACTTAAAGCTTAAAACATCAGCAATATTAACCCTTATATTAGTCGATGGTATAATTTTGTTACAGACGTATCAATCAGTATAACAAACATGTCAATGGGATCGAAATATCTTCAGATTACGATCTGGACATGAGCGGATCCCATTTATTCGTACGACTTCCAGTGATATACGCATATATAGTTGTATGTAGTAAACGTTATCAAATATTTTGGTCTATTAATTAAATACTACAAGTATAGCTTAATTTTAATTCCACTTATAAATATTTTTATACTGTTACCAAATAATCTCGACTCCACCTATCGAGTTTTCCTAATAATTTTGAGGATTGATTTACGGGAATAATTTTGTATTAAATTATGTTACAAATATGTTTTTACAATTAGCTAAATTTCGTATTCAGATCGATTTTGATTATACGATTAAATTAATAAAGCATTAAGTCATATATTGTATTTTCACACTGATAGGATCGTTTACAACAATTCGATTGGCAATAAATATTAAATTAAGTTGTCGTATCAATTATTTATATACTGTCTGTTTTTATCAATAATCGACTTACTTAATAACATATAACTTTCCAAACGAATATACTTAGATACACAAAGATATTAGTCAGCGTAAACAACCAATGCTAAAACACGTTGGGTTTGTATTTAATGTCACTGGGAGAAGCTCACTAACTTTTAAATGGCTTACTCTAGGCAAAATAATCCCCGTTCGTTTCCTATCCTTAATATCGAATTTCATTCGTCCCATTAATCCTCTATTTGAGGTTACAGTGTGTACAATGAATGAATGATATGAAACAAAAACGTTAAAAAAACCAAATCCTAAAAAAACTTAGAAAAGTACATTTTTTAACAAAAAATTACATTATGTCATGCCAAAAATGATTGTTCTGTGCAATAATCCTTCAATCAAAGGGGCCCGGGCCGCGGTATTAAGCGTCCATCCAACGAAATCAATATTTGAAAACCATCTAGAGCGTTTCCGTCCAAAGATAATAAAGATCGTCAAGATCATATCCCGCTTATCCAATTTTCTATGTGTAATAAATATAAAATACAATAAAACATTATATACAGTGTGTTTCTTTGTCATAATATAAATTACTTAGAATTTGGTCAACCGACATCGGAATAATACTGTTTTGACTTCATTGACTCAATAATGTAGATTACAAATTGTTTGTACTTTACACACTATCTCATATTATACTGTTCAATGTTAAAGCAGTGGATTCAACATATTTTGTGAACGAAATATGCTTACGGCCCATTTTGTTATTTACCATGTCAAAATTTTGTGACATTCAATTCATATTGTTAATTTTATTAGGAAACGTCGTGGTGCAAAATGCTCAGCGTCTACTGTAAACGAAATAGTTTCACTTCTGGATTGACTTTCCACTCGAAGGATCGATTGTTACTTTCTATTTTCCTACTCTAGGTTCCGCCACTCCCCAGTAATGCCTGGAAAGTACGGAAAATCGAAACAGAGTAATGTCAACTCCTAGATTTCCAATGAATATTTAGTTAAACATTTAACATAAGTATATCTACATGCTATATAAATTTATTCTTTTTCAATTTCTTACGAATGATATAATAATGATATTTATTCAGCTTCAATTTAAATATGAATAGGCACCTTACTAAGCAGCTTCATTCAGGCTTAGAGAGAACCACACGAAGCGCATACGATACCCAAGCTTTCTAAAGCGTCGGGGGTGGGGGGGGACCAGTATTTTGAAGAACTACGAAATAATTTTATGGAAAGCTTAGTTCAGTTAGCAGTAATAGTAATTTACAACAGAGTAACCTGCTTCAATATAAATGGACAAACTAAATAGAGAAATATCTTGTTAGTTTGTATGATAATATTCTTAAGCTTTCACTTTATTCTGCGTATTAAAAGAACCGATATTAAGACCTGTTCATCAGTTTTGAAATATTGCGTACTGAGCAAAACTACACGCGGCTCTCTATCTTCTCACAAGAACGAGAAAGTTAAGACGCGTTAACAATTTACATAGTTGCTGTCCACTTCAGTACGCTGTATCTAATATATGTGTATTAAGATTTTAAATACAATCATTCTCTCTGGTTATACCAAGTCAATGTTTTAGAAGAATAATCTGATTTATAATTGAATTATTAATATTTATGGAAATGAATATAAATGGAATTTATGAGAGTGGACCGACTTTTCATATACGGTATAGGCTAACGTCTATATACTTATACTTCTAATACTACTTATTGTTATTTGGCTAGGGACCTGTTTTTAACTTTCATCATTTAATTCCTCATTATCCTAAGAAAGTTCATTGGCGACATAATGCTAGGTGGACGTCCAATGAGAATCATCTGGAGAATATTTTTATAACTATTAGCATGTTTGATGTTCTATCCAACTCGTGGAAATAATTATGTAACTTTCAAACACGTGTAAATTTATTATTTAAGAAATTTCAAAATTGGGGCGTAAATTAATTTCTTTTTCCTATCTGTTTTTATACACGGAAATACGTTCGAAGCTATCCACATTCGCTCGTCTCTCTAGAAGTATATTTTCATATACAAAACCTAAAGCATACATAATACAGCCACAAGCCTGTGAGTAGCGAGCTTTATCACTCCATGTACCGTAGCGCGTGCATGAGACGCATATAGTAGTTCTACCTAAAAAGGACCCGTCACGTAAACGTATAAAGCGACTTGTGGAAAGCCTTTCCTGTTACTGTCTTAGTCTTGAGATTAACTTTAAATTTTATTATATATATAGAAGTTGCCAGAAAAAAAATATATTATAGTAAAAATTGCAATAATTTTCCACTTTAATTGAATACTACTTACCACCGGGGGGAAAAAAAAAAAACCTGTTTAAAATGTGCTCTCGTTCGTATATCCTTGTGTGAAGTGATTTTTATTTTGGGTCATCTGTTAATTGTCGGTTTACTCGTTTACGGTTTACCATTTAATTGTGAATTTTGGTCTTCATATAAAAAATGAAATAGTCTATTGAATTCATATTTTATTTATTTTTTACAAGTCCACTTTGGGAAATGAATATAAATAATATTATCGCTTTCTTGGTCTGTCATAATATTTATAGCGCAACGTTCACTGCAATAGTATACAATTCTTCGGCTATTTTATTTAAAGATCGATTTCTTCGTCTTTCATATTTATGAACACACTAAATCCGGTGACGTACGTATGGTACAGTGGCACAGAGTCTGACTGTAAACGCGATTTATAGAATTGATTTTTCAACTCGAGGAAAATAATTGCTTTGTTGCCTTCTCCTAGTCAAAAGATAAACGTGACGTTGCGTTTTGACGTGCAATATCTTCCAAATTTGGTAAAAAGTAAGAACGTTAAGCAATACGTAAAGAGCGTACAGAAAGTAAATAGTATTTTTTTTAAAGTAAACTGTTAAATAAAATAAAAAAAATAAAAAAAATAAATAACAACAGTAAAGAACGAACACTGACACAGAAAACTGAAGTTAATTTTACAAATTACAATACAACAACATCTTCAATATGAGCAAGGAAGCCGAACTAGATATTACTTTCGGAAATTCCGTCCAAGCATTCTTGTTTTGTGTGTTGGAAAATTCAAAGGGCGTGTACGACCGGGGGTCCTGTTAACGAGTGAACATCTTCTATAATCGAGTCGGATATACGAGTAGCATACGGTTTTGCAAGCAGTTGGTCATTACAATGTCTTTATTTTAGTAATTCCACTAATTTCCTTTTTTTAATTTTTGTTTAATGAATGCGACACTTTAATTTTTTATATTCATTTTTTGTACTACTAAATTTACGGAGAGTATAATCCAGCCAGCTGCTGTTAGATGAGGATCCCATTGATCAAAGACAGTCTCTCACAACAATAATTAATTTATCCATTCAATTTGAAGGGGGTTTCCCGCAAACGTCGCTTATTTCACGCTCGAACGAATTCCAGTCATAAAACGGAATTTGTTCACAAACGTCGAGTCTCTGGTCTCCGAAATGTACGAGTCTTTCGTACTACTTCGATATCATATGAGTATGGAAAATATAATATTGATTAGAAATGGGGACTGGTTGTTTCATATTTTAATATTGTTACTGTATTTAGATAATTTATACTGAAGAGGCATGTGGGAAGTTTTGTCAGAAAATAATACATGTCGAGAATAGGAACTTGATTAAGGTACTCGCTATTACTGTCTATTGGGTAACGTAATGGTAACCATGTCACTCACGCTAAGTCTACCAGGAAGGAGTGATGAAAAGAACTCATTTCCCCGATCCGTATTAACCAAACTATTGTGTTTCAGAGGCTAGCCTCTTGAGAGCTTCCTCAAAATTTTGATACAGGTTTTTTCTTATTTAAATTATCGAAATATTTGCAGGTCATTCAATTTGCGATTAAAATTTAAAGAACCTGAAATTAACTTTCCTAATATACAACACAATATTCTTTTTGATTCTGGCTGGGCTGGATGCAGGTGCGGCTGGCACACGACAATACGGCCCAGCAGATGAGTATCTTGCCTTATGTATGGCCCTTAGTTAGATATTTAAAAAAACACGTTCCGCCTGAGAAATTTGTATATATTGTACCCCTCGTCAGATAGAATGCGGACTAAATACATAAAATCGTGATCATAGATGACGTTCAAACCGAAGAAATAAGTGTACTGGTGATCGGTAAATACAAGTAACCACCATATGAAGGAGGGGGAAGGTGAGCCTATATAATACTATATAGGTCTACCATACAATGGTCAATCCCAGTTACCGATCTTCACGATTGAATAGCTCTTTTATCCTTTTTCTTATAATCATACTTTGCCATTTATTGCCTTTTGTTAATGCCAAATTCACTCATTTATAATAGACACAAAAAATCCTAGGTTAAGCTTACTACCTATGTCATTATACTTTAGGAAGACATTCTTTTTAGCTAGAGTTCAGTAAGACACTTTATGCCTGATATACTAAATTAAAAAGAAATTTCGTTTTAGGTGTAATTAAAAATATATACATAGATATACATAATTATATAATTATATTATATCGATATATATATATATAATATAGTATATATCTATATATATGATATCATAAATATTCGATATATAATAGATATATAGTATATAATAAGATATATTATATCTATATATAGATATAAAAAAAGAACAACTTATTTTGTTTTGGACTCGCAGCCTATGATGGAGTTAGTCATCTGGCCCCGAGACATGCGGGGGACGGCAGGAACACATGGTACCGAGAGGTCACCGATTTTCTAGAATGCAAAAATACTTTCATAAATATACTAATAATTTACTAACGTATAAACTGGGTCTTTTTTTTCGGGAGTGACAGTAGGGAAAAAACTGAGGACCAATCGTCTACACGAGACTTCTACTACGCAATCTGTAATTCGATAGTAGCGCTAAGGGCTATATGGTTATTATTTTAACTATGTTTAAGATACGCTCAGAATAACTATAAACTTTGCATTGGGACAACTTCTGATGGTTACACCATCTGATTTGAGTCTAATCGATTTAAATATAATTTTTAAATTTCCCTACTCCCTAGATATATCGCGGCGTAAGCTGCCAACTGCCGAAGAAGTATTCAGCGTTTTAAATAACAATGTAAAATTTACACATAATATGGACGGAGGATCACGGGCTTTAACCAAATGACTTACATGGTTTCTCTAAACGTTAAAATATGTATAAACGTTTAATATTTTATAAGTCTACGGGTACCATGGGGTTGTGGGATATTCCACAAATGGTTACTAAGGATTGCATGGGGATGTCATTGTGGAGGTGCTGGGGTAGCGTCGAGACGTGGGCTGTGTGAGGACTTGATCCAAGGTGGGTATGTGCCTCGTTATAGCTGTGGTTCACTTCCCCACCTGTCTGCAACTTGATTCTCTATCCGGGTGCGTACCAACAACATACACAATCGCCAGTTAGAGGCTAAGGTTCACTCATCGTGTCGGGAACAGGGTGGTGGACGTTTGTTGGGTGAAGAGCGTCGAAAAGGTACGCCTATCCGACAAAATACATAAATAGCATAAAACCTTTATGGGTTACGTGGGGTACGAAAGGAAGAAATAACCGAGGTGAAGAAACTGCAGTGTATAGTTTCCGCGTGTCCGAATTCCACATTATTGACTTTAATACAAAAATTTTTAAATCAGTCAGTCCCACTGCGCTTCGATGGCGTCAAATGTTTGTATATTAATAATATATATCTGCAAACTCTAAATGTTCATAAATAAAGAAGAACATTGAGCATTTACGTATGTATATACGTACAATAATACAAACATGTATAAATGTAGAGCAGAATTGTGTTACTAATTTACATGTAGAGTGTTTCACTCAATAATGTCCGCCTTGAAAATTACTTGCAGCGTGTAGGAACTGTTACAGAAACAGTTCCATAGTCCTAGAATGTAATGGGTAAGTAAGTTTAGCGAAGTTAGTCTATTTAAGATTAAGTAGTAACAGTGTAAAAATGCATTTTTATAAAAATATGAATAACTATATTTTTTATAAACAATTTCATACACTTATTTGAATTCATGACGATTATATACGTCACTTATTGAATGTTACAATTTAATTTTACAGTTCGATTATAATTTTTTTTTTGTAAATTTTAAACGCACACGTAACTTTACTCCAACTCGCCGCTATACCCTCAAATAACACTAGAAAATGTAAGTGTATTATTTTGATAGGATTTCCTTTATATATTTTTATGGAACGACAAGAACATAACCGGATGACATTTTCCTTTGTTTACAAAGCGACGCGAGTAGTTTGCTCCGACCTTAGTTTATTATGAAGAAGCATTTGGTATATATCTAAACCAACTTATGTAAGACCCCTTACTCCGTGTAATGTGAAGTTAAGCATAGTTTTACCGATACGGTGACGGTTAGAAAGTGTATATTATAATTTAATGAATCTCGCAAGTAGTGAGAAAGACAGAAAGAATATAATATTAAGATAAACTCCTTCCGCTTTTCGTCTAATGTTTGAGACTTTACGTGTTAAGTGAAATAAAGATTTGTAACTGAATATTCTAATATAAGGGTTTCCTATTTATAACGAGTGAATGTCAATAACCTTAAATACGTTGGATGGATAGCGACAGTATTGTTATATATATATATATATATATATATATATATATATATATATATATATATATATATATATATATATATATATATATATATATATATATATATATATATATATATATATATATATATATATATATATATATATATATATATATATATATATATATATATATATATATATATATATATATATATATATATATATATATATATATATATATATATATATATATATATATATATATATTGTTGTGTTCGGACGCCGTCAGCGCATTAAAATAGAAGATTCTTTTTCTGAATGGTCACTTACCTGTGCTGGCGTCCCTCAAGGTGGCGTGTTGTCTCCTCTTCTATTTTCAATATTTATTAATTCAATTTGTCAAAAAATCACTTCTCTCTACCACCTGTATGCTGACGATTTACAAATTTACTCACAAGGTTCTCTCGCTGAACTACCAGTAACTATCAAAAAAATAAACAAGGACCTTGAGACAATTTCAACTTGGTGCAAATATTTTGGGTTAACGATAAATCCTTTAAAAACAAAAGCAATTATAATCGGCAGTCCCAAATTATTGGCGAAAATTGATAAATCGCAAATGACACCTTTAGTGATCAATGGATCCTGTATTCCATTTACCGAATCGGTAAGAAATTTAGGTGTCATTATGGATCAGCATTTGTCTTGGGAATCACAAGTGGGAGAGGTAAGTAGAAAAATTTATGCTGCATCGTCGAGCCTGCGTAGGCTACGTAATTTCCTACCACTACCCACCAAAATTGTGTTGGCTAACTCACTCCTATTACCAATTCTTGATTATGCTGATATTTGTTATCTTGACATTAAGGAGGAGCTATTGAATAAACTTGAGCGGCTTCAAAATCTTTGCATTAGGTTCATATTCGGTGTACGTAAATATGAACATATCTCCGAGTTTCGAAATAAGCTTAAGTGGCTCCCTATTCGCCTTCGCAGGAATACTCACATACTTCATCTTCTCTATTCAGTGCTGTTTAATCCTTCTACTCCCCCATATTTGAAGGAACAGTTTAAGTTCCTTCATGACACCCACTCCCGTTCCTTACGTTCCGATAATAACTTACTACTTGAAATTCCTCTTCACTCTTCCTCTTTTTACTCCAATTCCTTTACTGTAAAAGCTGCCAAACTATGGAATACTATTCCTATTAAGATCAGGCGTGCTAAAAGTTTACACATTTTTAAAAAGAGGCTTAAAAATCATTTTTTAAGCCTGTAATATTGTATTTTTTTAATTCTTAATTATTTTTTCTTTTTGTTGAGATCTTGATTTGTACGGGGTATTGCTATGTATTATTTTCAATTTAGTATAATGTATGTCATATGTGTAGTTTTATATATAAATATATATGTATCTATGTGTATGTATGTATATGAAAGTGTGTATGTATATTTATATGTGTATGTATGTGTATATATGTGTATGTATGTGTATATATATGTATGTATATGTATATATATTTATGTATTTCTTTATTAATGCACCGCCCATCCTTATACAACTCCAACTTCCAAAGGTTGCCTGGAAGAGATCGCTTTAAGCGATAAGGTCGCCTAGTTGTACTTCTTTTATTTTATTATTTACTTTTTTGCTCTTTAATTTAAGTTGTGCAATAAAGTATATTTATTATTATTATATATATATATATATATATATATATATATATATATATATATATATATATATATATATATATATATATATATATATATATATATATATATATATATATATATATATATATATATATATATATTTATGATTTGTTACATTTTCTCTTTTTAATATAGAATAATATTATATTATAAAACATAAAACATTCTGTTTTTGAGATATTGCGTTCAAACGAAAAAAAGTATCAAGCTATCGAACTTAGAAGCTGTGCAGCTGGACCACGGCGGCAAACGTGTATTCTTATTATATGTCATGAACATGAGAGCATGCATGAAGAGGTTAATGACAGTGGACGAGGCGAAAGAGGTATGCAGGGACCGCAGCGCAAGATATGTATGTATGTTTGTATGTATATGTCATCGAGAGTATGCTCTTAAAGGATCTCTGTTCATGGACTCTTTTATTTTTCCCTTTCATTATATAGCTTTTTGATTATTCTGGCATAACTTAACACACCCAGCATGAAAATGTTATCTTTTGTATAATACAATACTATATTCTAAACTAAACAAAAACCTAAACATAAAAAAACCTATACATATTTTAAAATGACCTATAATTTTAAAATGTTTTTCTTGTTCCTTTGTCTTAGATTTGTAAACCATTATACCGTTTTCCTTTAGTCTTTATTTCTAAATCGTACTGAACTAAAAAAGCGATTCAATACAGAATAGTATTTCACACCCACCATATGGTATATTTGATTTTTCAAAATCAATAATATATATAGACTTATCTGTTTCTAATTTCTTAATAACTGTGCTCTTTGAACGGCATATAAGAATTTACACAATACTAAAAAATAAAATTTTTGAACTATATGAAGCATAATGATCTGATTTTTAAAGAACTCTCACTGGAAGAGAAGATTGAGGAGCAATATATATATGCTACTTTGTATTCCATTATCAAACGGGATGGAGTCTCACGAAGAATCACGCTTACCAAGCGCAAGTACTCAGTATTACAGGTATAAGTCAATTACAATCAAAATAAAAAAAATAAGGATTATATATAAAGAGCAAATTACTATTTAAAGTTTTTGCTTTCTTTATAAAAGAAAGTAGACAATGATTATCTTTTCTAAACAACGTTTTCATCTCAACTCGTATCCCCACAGCAGCATCCCTATAGTTAGCGCTAATCACTGTGTAGTGTATAATTTGCAAGTGGAGTAATGCAGTACAGTCGACTGACAAGACTGTCAAATATTGTAGATAGAAATAAAATGGCAACTCTAAATTTTTATTGACAGTATAACTTTTTGTTTTGATTGTTTTATACAATAGTACTTTAAGTGGGTTTTGTTTAATTTTTAAGCTATTTGAGTATAGTTTGCTTGTTGCTGTAGCGGCATTTTAAATTACCATTTAAAAACAGGTTACACTATTCTAAGATAAAGATGGTTTTACAGCAACGGTGATTGTTTAATTATTCATATCTCTCGTTTCATATGAAGTACAGTAGGCGGTGATCAGATGAAACTTCAGATTAAATATGTTGTGTCTAACTATTGTTACTAATAGGCCTAGGCCAATATTTCAAAAGATCAAACGAACTGTGTAGAAATTTTGTTCCACTCTTGTTTATTTAAACATACATAAAGTTTGAAAATGTATATATATATATATATATATATATATATATATATATATATATATATATATATATATATATATATATATATATATATATATATATATATATATATATATATATATATATATATATATATATATATATATATATATATATATATATATTGTTGTGTTCGGACGCCGTCAGCGCATTAAAATAGAAGATTCTTTTTCTGAATGGTCACTTACCTGTGCTGGCGTCCCTCAAGGTGGCGTGTTGTCTCTTCTTCTATTTTCAATATTTATTAATTCAATTTGTCAAAAAATCACTTCTCTCTACCACCTGTATGCTGACGATTTACAAATTTACTCACAAGGTTCTCTCGCTGAACTACCAGTAACTATCAAAAAAATAAACAAGGACCTTGAGACAATTTCAACTTGGTGCAAATATTTTGGGTTAACGATAAATCCTTTAAAAACAAAAGCAATTATAATCGGCAGTCCCAAATTATTGGCGAAAATTGATAAATCGCAAATGACACCTTTAGTGATCAATGGATCCTGTATTCCATTTACCGAATCGGTAAGAAATTTAGGTGTCATTATGGATCAGCATTTGTCTTGGGAATCACAAGTGGGAGAGGTAAGTAGAAAAATTTATGCTGCATCGTCGAGCCTGCGTAGGCTACGTAATTTCCTACCACTACCCACCAAAATTGTGTTGGCTAACTCACTCCTATTACCAATTCTTGATTATGCTGATATTTGTTATCTTGACATTAAGGAGGAGCTATTGAATAAACTTGAGCGGCTTCAAAATCTTTGCATTAGGTTCGTATTCGGTGTACGTAAATATGAACATATCTCCGAGTTTCGAAATAAGCTTAAGTGGCTCCCTATTCGCCTTCGCAGGAATACTCACATACTTCATCTTCTCTATTCAGTGCTGTTTAATCCTTCTACTCCCCCATATTTGAAGGAACAGTTTAAGTTCCTTCATGACACCCACTCCCGTTCCTTACGTTCCGATAATAACTTACTACTTGAAATTCCTCTTCACTCTTCCTCTTTTTACTCCAATTCCTTTACTGTAAAAGCTGCCAAACTATGGAATACTATTCCTATTAAGATCAGGCGTGCTAGAAGTTTACACATTTTTAAAAAGAGGCTTAAAAATCATTTTTTAAGCCTGTAATATTGTATTTTTTTAATTCTTAATTATTTTTTCTTTTTGTTGAGATCTTGATTTGTACGGGGTATTGCTATGTATTATTTTCAATTTAGTATAATGTATGTTATATGTGTAGTTTTATATATAAATATATATGTATCTATGTGTATGTATGTATATGAAAGTGTGTATGTATATTTATATGTGTATGTATGTGTATATATGTGTATGTATGTGTATATATATGTATGTATATGTATATATATTTATGTATTTCTTTATTAATGCACCGCCCATCCTTATACAACTCCAATTTCCAAAGGTTGCCTGGAAGAGATCGCTTTAAGCGATAAGGTCGCCTAGTTGTACTTCTTTTATTTTATTATTTACTTTTTTGCTCTTTAATTTAAGTTGTGCAATAAAGTATATTTATTATTATTATATATATATATATATATATATATATATATATATATATATATATATATATATATATATATATATATATATATATATATATATATATATATATATATATATATATATATATATATATATATATATATATATATATATATATATATATTTATGATTTGTTACATTTTCTCTTTTAATATAGAATAATATTATATTATAAAACATAAAACATTCTGTTTTTGAGATATTGCGTTCAAACGAAAAAAAGTATCAAGCTATCGAACTTAGAAGCTGTGCAGCTGGACCACGGCGGCAAACGTGTATTCTTATTATATGTCATGAACATGAGAGCATGCATGAAGAGGTTAATGACAGTGGACGAGGCGAAAGAGGTATGCAGGGACCGCAGCGCAAGATATGTATGTATGTTTGTATGTATATGTCATCGAGAGTATGCTCTTAAAGGATCTCTGTTCATGGACTCTTTTATTTTTCCCTTTCATTATATAGCTTTTTGATTATTCTGGCATAACTTAACACACCCAGCATGAAAATGTTATCTTTTGTATAATACAATACTATATTCTAAACTAAACAAAAACCTAAACATAAAAAAACCTATACATATTTTTAAAATGACCTATAATTTTAAAATGTTTTTCTTGTTCCTTTGTCTTAGATTTGTAAACCATTATACCGTTTTCCTTTAGTCTTTATTTCTAAATCGTACTGAACTAAAAAAGCGATTCAATACAGAATAGTATTTCACACCCACCATATGGTATATTTGATTTTTCAAAATCAATAATATATATAGACTTATCTGTTTCTAATTTCTTAATAACTGTGCTCTTTGAACGGCATATAAGAATTTACACAATACTAAAAAATAAAATTTTTGAACTATATGAAGCATAATGATCTGATTTTTAAAGAACTCTCACTGGAAGAGAAGATTGAGGAGCAATATATATATGCTACTTTGTATTCCATTATCAAACGGGATGGAGTCTCACGAAGAATCACGCTTACCAAGCGCAAGTACTCAGTATTACAGGTATAAGTCAATTACAATCAAAATAAAAAAAATAAGGATTATATATAAAGAGCAAATTACTATTTAAAGTTTTTGCTTTCTTTATAAAAGAAAGTAGACAATGATTATCTTTTCTAAACAACGTTTTCATCTCAACTCGTATCCCCACAGCAGCATCCCTATAGTTAGCGCTAATCACTGTGTAGTGTATAATTTGCAAGTGGAGTAATGCAGTACAGTCGACTAACAAAACTATCAAATATTGTAGATAGAAATAAAATGGCAACTCTAAATTTTTATTGACAGTATAACTTTTTGTTTTGATTGTTTTATACAATAGTACTTTAAGTGGGTTTTGTTTAATTTTTAAACTATTTGAGTATAGTTTGCTTGTTGCTGTCGCGGCATTTTAAATTACCATTTAAAAACAGGTTACACTATTCTAAGATAAAGATGGTTTTACAGCAACGGTGATTGTTTAATTATTCATATCTCTCGTTTCATATGAAGTACAGTAGGCGGTGATCAGATGAAACTTCAGATTAAATATGTTGTGTCTAACTATTGTTACTAATAGGCCTAGGCCAATATTTCAAAAGATCAAACGAACTGTGTAGAAATTTTGTTCCACTCTTGTTTATTTAAACATACATAAAGTTTGAAAATGTCGTTATGCAATGTCAAACACGTCGCGTACATTTCTGTGAATTTGCGAAATGTGGGATGGCTAAGTGGTGGCGTGAAAGCTCGTCGCGTCTAGAAATATAATTAAGTTTTAGTCTGCGTTCTAAACAACGTCACGTTAGAACTTTAATTTGAATGTAAAATTGAAACGTTGAACGTGTCTTGGTTTTATGACTTATTTCTGCGCAGTATCTTAGTAGTAGTTACTTTCCTTTCTTAATTTTATATTTTAACTATTTCAGACCAATTTGAATATTTATGTGATTACAATAAATCACTTGCTAACTTTATGATAACGTCCTCAAATTTAATTTAAGAAATGCCTTCATAGTGTATGAAGTATTTATGTGATACACAACATGTACTAAGTACCCGAAGTAAACTGACCGCATATACAATGATGGGCTCAATATTAGAGCTCAATGAATAGGATGAACCAAATCAATATCAGATTTATGATATTATAATACAGATTATAATAAATCAACTCACAAGTCTCATCGACTACATACACTTTACAATTTTACTGATTTTAAGCAGAAAACTATAAACCGAAGTAGAATTTGATTAAAAAGCGTTTGACTCGGATGTGATTGGAAACTCGCGTGAGTGAAGGCACACACAAAATCGTTTGCTGGATTTCTAAAAGCCGCAATCCACGATCGTCAATGTTTTTACATAATTTTATGTTGTCGTGTGATTTTTATTTATTTTTTCAATAGAAATTTTTCAATAAAAACAGAAGAGTGTTATATCTGACATTTTTACTATCTGTACCAATACAATCAAAATATTTTAACTTATTGAATTTTACAAAATACAAAACTTATTATATTTAATTATCTATATACCAAAGGACTTTGGACATCATAGATTGAATATACATTTCAATATAGCTCACTGTGACCCTGGACAATTACCATATGTCACGTGTTATACACTAGTGATAATTGTAAGACACAGCTGGTAAAAACAAGTTTAAAGATAAAACAAATTACTCTATATACGATTTCATATATTTTTCACGTTTACAAGAAAGTGTCTGAGCGATGCAAATGCAAACTGTAGAGATTTGCTTCGCTCGTTTCTTTAAATACCAAATACAAAGTCTATCAGTACTTGAAAGGTTAGATTTCCAATTCGAAGTGTACGCCTCCGTGGCGCAATGGTTAGCGCGTTCGGCTGTTAACCGAAAGGTTGGTGGTTCGACCCCACCCGGGGGCGGATTGTCTATTATGTTTTTTTTACCTTAAAGTTTTTTTTTTAATAAATATATCTAATTATTATCTGTAATACATGTTTTAGACTTAAAACTGTTATTTACGTGAGATGGAATTTAAATATCCATATATCAATAGGTTACTTACGACCGCCAAATATTTGTCCCACAGATTTAAATAAACTATAATAAAGAAATATCTTGAAATATCGACACCTTGCATCGCTTGTGCACTGCCACTGTCCTCGTGAATGTAATTTCCAAACCAAAAGCCGAATATTAAACTGATTTAGAGGCTTATTGAGACATTCAATGACACTCAAAGGTAGAAAAACAACGGTTTAATGAATTTGTAAGGTGAGACCTTGCAAAGTAATATTATTCTATAATAAAAAGAGAAAATGTAACATCGTTATATAAATCACCTTAACTTCTTTACAAATATACAACTTAGATTTCTCTATAAAAACACGAAAATATACTTTTTTCCTGTTCCGTTTATCTAAGTTTTAGGAGCTTATTTCAAATTATTATATTATATTGCTATCCATCCAACGTATTTAAGGTTGCTGACCTTCACTCGTTGTAGACAAGAAACTCTTATATTAGAATATTCAGTTAGATATGTTTATTTGTTTGTCTATTATTGTAAGAAGACAAATCGCGGCGTTAAGATCCACTCAACATGTAATGTCTCAAATATTAAACGAAATCGGAAACAAGTGTATCTTAATATTATATTCTCTCTCTATATATAATACACTTTCTAACGTCACAGTAACGGTTAAACTATGTTTAGCTTCACATTACGCGGAGTAAGGCGTCTCACATAAGTTAGTTTAGATATATACCAAATGCTTTTTCATAATAAACTAAGGTCGGAGCAAACTACTCGCGTCGGTCGCTTCGCTTTGTAAACAAAGAAAAACGTCATCCGGTTATGTTCTTGTCGTTCCATAAAAATATATAAAGGAAATCCTATAATACACTTACATTTTCTAGTGTTTGAGGGTATAGCGGAAAGTGAGAGTTAAGTTACGTGTGCATTTAAAATTGACAAAAAAAAATAATTTATAATCGAACTGTAAAATCAAATTCAATGAATTATTTTATTATATTTTTTATGACAACAAAGTGACGAACACGCAATTTTTCGAAAGATGGCAACCGGGACTCAGGATCTGCTTGGATATAGGCAGAGCTGTCTCCTCCACTAAAACTTGAAACGTGACAGTAAATCAAGAAAAATTGTACTTCTTTTTCTAAGCCTGGAAATGAAGGACTTCTATTACAATATTTAGCAAACAAAAACCTCTCGAAGGTAATATACTGTTTCTATAAATGAAATAAAGAAACAACAAAGCGTGAAAACGCGGACAAAATTAGCTTAAATAATTGTACCTACGATTAAACTTTTGAATATATAATTGTGTTGTACAAATACCGAACTTTGCTTATGCTAAACATTTTGTTGACCTAGTAAAAGAAACATTAAGTTAGATGTAAGCTGACAAAAATCAGACACTAATATCACATAAAAAGCTATACCTCAATGAATGCAACTAAGTGTATGAAATTTTGCATAAAAATGTAACTCTACATATTTTTAGAAAAATGCATTTATATACTACTTAATCTTAAATAGACAAACTTAGCTAAATTTACTTACTTATTACATTCTAGGGCTATAGAACTGTTTCTGTAACAGTTCCCGAACGCTGCAAGTAATTTTCAAGGCGGACATTATCGAGTAAAACACTCTACATGTAAATTAGTATCACTATTCTGCTCTACATTTATACATATTTATGTATTATTGTATGTAATATGCATATGTAAATGCGGAATGTTATTTCTTATTTATGAACATTTACAGTTGGCAGATATTACAAATATATGACGCCATCGTAGCGCAGTGGTACTGATTGACTGACAGAAAATTATTAAGTTAGCAATGTTTCGGAAATATAACGAAAATTATCTTCTTACTTTAGATAAAAATGCTAAAAATATAAAGAGATTTACGATATTGTTTTGTATTATTTCTAGAAAGGCAGGCAGAAATAAGTGTTTAAATTTTTAATTAAAAAAAAATTTATATATGCCATATGCAATAACACTTTCTGACCAAGCAAGTGTTTACCAAGTAAGTAAGACATATGTATTATTGTCAACGTAATTAAGTTCAAGTGCAGGCTAATCTTAGTATTAGGTAATGCAATTTGAGTAACCATTTGTCGTACGTATCCACAACACGACGATAGTATTAATATAGTATAATATTATTCTTAAACATTTAAAGATTTAATATGGAAAATAGTTGAGTCATTTGGGTTGACAAGACAGTGGTCTCCGCTAAACGTCGTGTGTTAAATTGATATTGTTATTTTAATATATTGCGCTTTTAGATTTTAAGCTTCATTAGCTTGATAAATTAGTTATTTGTTGTCGTTAATAAAATAATTTTTCAACTTTCAAGATACAAATATTATTTTAAAAGTGTTAATCCACAATAAGAACAAGAAAATACTACGTTAAACATTACGTTTTTTTTACTATTTTTTAAATTTTTTAAGTATGTTACCATTAAGATATTATCATTTTAGTAGCGTAACTCAACGCTGGACAATATATGAATAGTTTCTTCCTAGCTCTAGCCATATACATGGATATTTAGTTAAATGTGAAAATTTAGCTAAGTGCATAAATAAGGCAAGATATCATCTGCTGGGCGTGTCGTCGTGTGCCAGCCGCACCTGTATCACAGCGTAGGCAGGTATGAATATAAATATTTGTGTTGTACAAATATATATATAATAATATTAATGTAAATTATGATTCATTTTCTTCAAGCTTTATCTCAAATTAAGCAATCTTGTAGTTATTTCGGTTTAATAACAAGAAAAATAAAATAACAAGAAAAATCCGTATCGAAGTCTTAAAGGACGTTGTTGCTCAGTAGACAGCATAATAGTTTTGGTTTTCGATTCTCAGTCGGAGAAATAGATTATTATTTCCTCTCTCCTTCCTGGTAGACTTGGTGCAGTGTCGAATTACATGATATGTTAAGAATGTAGTGTCGTGATACTGGATTCCACCTCCTTACCCGACTACAGACGGTATTAAGCGAGAATCTTAGATAAAAATCTTAACGCTAATGTATCTTAACACATATTTAAAAACCATCAGATTGAACGGAGACAGGTATTTTTCTGGCATACTTCCCAAATACTCTCTCAGTATAAATTATATATAAAAGTTATACCATATTACCATAAAAAGAACCAGCCCAAGTATTTCTAACCCAATATTATATCATACATACTCATATGATATCGAAGTTAATTTGAAAAAGAATCGTAAATTCGGAGATCCACATCGCACCCAGCTTCAGTAGAAAAATAAAATTTATATCTTTTGTGAACAAATTCTAGTTTTATGACTGGAATTCGTTCAGAGCGTGAAATAAGCTACGTTTGGGGGAAACCCCCTTCTATTGAATGGATAAATTATATTTATTGTTTTGAAATGCATTGTATTACGGTCCGGTACACTATGTTTATTTTAATGTGTACACAATTCTCGAATATAGAATGAAAAAAGGAACATAATAAAATATAGAGTAAAATAACTTAATTTTGAAATTCTGGCCACAATTTATGATTTTTTTTATATGGCGATTTCTATTCTTTTATCAACTCTGTCCTTATATATCTTTGAGAACATGATTTGATTAATAATTATAAAAAGCAAAATCATTCAACCAGAAATTTATACAAATAATACGCAAGAACAAATAACTTAAGTAAATATTGAAAACATACTTTACTAAGTTGACTATTCTATATTTTATATGTGATTATTATAACCAGAAAGATATAGATATTCGAGGAACTTTAATATTTTCTGACTCTGTCAAAAGACTCGGTAGACAAATGAAAAAAGGAGCTCCTCAACTTCGTGGAACGGAGTTTCTTGGCACTATTTTCTCTCTGCCTATCCTGTTATACGCGAAGTAAAGCATGATACTGTTACAATTATAAAAACGTTTCATAGCCATACATTAATAGGAACCAGCTTGCTACAAATAAAGAAATCAATATCTATTGTAATAATAAAAGTAAAGTGGTCCGTCTCTAGCTAAGTCAAAGATCAAATGAGATACATGACGAGATCCCTAGATTTGCAAAGTATTGAGATCAGCTGCCACTTGTAATGTATCACACGCTATGTTGTAATATTAAATATTAGCTTCGAAGTTCAGTTAATGTATATTGAATAAATATTTGATGATGATTATTTTAAGAGTGTCTGAGTTTATATATTAGTACTAGCTTTAGTCTAGTTTAATTTTGAGATAAGTCTCCGGATGTATAGGAAGTCATGCTCCGAGGAAACACTCCGTTAAAGAAGAATTTTTTGTGCACGTTCTTTGTGATAATATAATTTGTTTAAGGTATTTCGTTTGACACGTTTCATTTGTATCCTCTCAAATCAACAACTGTTACATTAACAGTTCATACTTTGCTGCTGCACCGCGACCTCTTAAACGGGCAAATTATATTATCTACTTTTAAAATATTATTAAGAAAAGTAAGAAAATATAACTTGAACTCTTGTATAAATTTGATTCTTGAAAGTGTAACGTTATTCCAGTATCACTGGCAATAAATCAAAGGACGGATTAATTTCCATCTGACACTTGAATTTGTCAAGATTACTTATCTCTGTCTCTTAAATTTACGATAGTAAAAAGAATATGGCCACCGCGATATTGTGAGATTAAGCGACGGTTGCAGGTTCAGTTCCCTATAGCTACCTCGTTATGCGGGAAAGAATGTCTTCACGCTTAATCCCGCATAGTAGGTAAGACAAAACAGTCTAAGCTTATTATGTTTCAAAACAAAAATCTAAAAGCTAGAAAATCTTATAATCTTTCAATTAATACATTATACATAAAAAAGTAAGAGAAAAGCTTTAAACAAAGAATGGGACTGGGATGGCATTTTTCCATATTAAATATGACTGTGTATTTTTAGTTATGTTTAGAATTGCAGAACTTTTTATACAACATTTTATATTTAAAAGATTTCATTATTGTATACGTACATAATAATTAATTACTGTAAAACCTTAGTACAGCTTTAAACCTAATGGAAGGTATAATTATTTAAATGTAAATATAAAATTGTTATAGGAACATGAGGTAATAGAATTTTATTTACCTTTCCATCATTTATTACTAAACTCTGTTCGAAATATTACGTGAAAACTTAACGTAACTAAACTCCGCGCTTTGTGTTAAATGTAATGCTTTGAGTAAACGTTACTTGTGATAAAATATATTAAATTTATTACAAAGAAAATGTAAATAAAATTTATATGTCACATTTTGCAGCACAACTGAGCGCTAGCAATCTCCGAATCAGGTTCTAAGAAAGCTTCCTTTCGAAATCATACCTATGTAGATGTTCAATAATTGAAACCGTAAATATTCATTATCATTTATAGATTTTGATAAAAAATATATATATTATTAAGATATTATTGATTGACAATGAAGCAAAGCCATCGGTAGTACTTGTTTTTTGATAATTAAGTTATATATTATTAAAGTTAATTAATAGTAAAAATGTTACAATAGCATAATATGTAAATATAGATAGATAAACAGGCAAAGTATAAAAATTTTACAGATTAATATTTTAGAAATCTGAATTTTCTCTTGTTTTTTAGCTCATACCATGGTAGGAAGAGGGAACTGCAGGAACCATGGTTTGATACACGGATAGGTAACTTAACGTGTTCAAATATACCAGTAAAAATAATATTTATAATGAGACTGAATATACATTAATTTAAAAAAATTATATTAAAACATTCTGAAGAAAATTCAATTTGTGCAATACTCATCTATTGTTTTACGTAATATTTTTTTCGTTTTTCATTTGCTATGCAGACGTTTCTTAGTAAACGGGGAAATGCAAGTTTTGCTTCTCATCTAAGAAATTCGAATAGTTTTTGTCTTTTTCTCTATGAGATTTAATGTTTAATTAAGACATTTTTATATAAGAGAGTAAACTTGTGCTCATTTGCAAATAATTGAGTAAGGGTCGTTTCACTTCTAGGTCCCTTAGAAGTCCCCTTTACCTGTTTAAGGTGTACCTGTCCTGCTAATTATTAGCTTTACACTTTATCCCGTACATAGCTGAGTAGGAAAGACAGTGTAGGAAAACGGTCTCGTATAAAATACTCTTAAGTATGAAGTCGTAAAGTAGGCTTTTTAGTAGTTCACGCCCTCGTTTCTAATATCGTTTTTTATCAGTTTATTTTTAGGGTGTTTAAAATGCATAGAAATTGTATATTTGATATGACCCTATAAGTGGAATGACAATTTAGTCTATGCTTTTTTTTCTTTATTTTTTTTCTAAGGCTTGATTATTCTATGTAAAGGAAGACAAGTAATAAGAATTGCGCTATCCACCTTATATCTGTAATATGTATATTAAAATGTTAGCTATTTTTTTATTTAGACAATAATATATAGAATATAATAATTATAACTATAGTAGGAAAAACAACCATTCGTCTTTCAATCCACGCCACTAGATCACAAGGCTAATAAACAAGCAACAGCTTCATCACATTACTATGTTTTCTCAAAGTATAAGGTCACTGTAGATTCAATATTTTAAACAAATTCGAAGTTTAGAAAACTTTGAAAATTGCTGTTAAAAAAGCTGTTAACTTTTCTAAACTCGTAAAACTTATACGTCACTTAAAGGGAATGTTCCCGGTCAATAAAAGCTTAGAGCGCTATATAGTTTGCCAAAATGTATATACGACATATAATTGTCCTTCTTTAAGACATTATGCTCAATTAAATCAGGTGAAAGATCACATTTTTTTTACTTTCGTTAAAGTTTCACAAGTCTACAAATATTTCTAGAAAGTTAAAATAAGTACAAATTTTTTTTAAGTATAAAAATCAAACAAGAATCGAACCTGGAGCCATGGATTATAGACAGATCCTATCCGCTCTAATTTTACGTTCATCATAATAACATTTTTAAACGATTAATATAATTTAATATCACGATGAAAATTTGAATACAAAACCCTAAATAAACAGCTAAACAATCGGCCATCCAATGCATGATTCAGTGTCGATTACCGACCTATCAAATATGTAGAGGCTGCTACATTAACTGTTAATACTTCGCCGCTGCACCGAGACCTCTTAAACGGGCAAAATATATTATCTCCTTATAAGAAATTAATAATCAAAAATATATAAGAAAATATAACTTGAGCTCCAGTAAAATTGATTCTTAATGTTATTCCAATGTCGCTGGCAATAAATCAAAGGACGGATTAATTTCCACCTGACACTTGAATTTGTTAAGATTACTTACCTTTATCTCTTAAATTTACGACGGTAAAAAGAATAAGGCCACCGTGATATTGTGAGATTAAGCGACGTTGCAAGTTCAGTTCCCTATAGCTACCTCGTTATGCGGGAAAGAATGTCTTCACGCTTAATCCCGCATAGCAAGTAAGACAGAACAGTCTAAGCTTATCATATTTCAAAACAAAAATCATTTCTAGAAAATCTTATAATCTTTTCAAAATAAGTGAAAAGCTTTAAACAAAGAATGGGACTGGGATGGGATTTTTCCTAATTTGTTTTAGGATAGCTACTTCATTTTTCAGAATTTAATGTATTAAAAGAATTTAAATATGACTGGGTATTCTTAGTTATGTATAGAATTGCAGAACTTTTTATACAAAATTTTATATTTAAAAGATTTCATTATTGTATATGTACATAATAATTAATTACTGTAAAAGCTTCGTACAGCTTTAAAGCTAATAGAAGAAATAATTATTTAAAAGTAAATATGAAGTAGTTAGAGGAACATGAGGTAATAGGGTTTTACCTCATGTCTTTTCCATTACTTATTACATATCTCTGTTCGTATTATTACGTGAAAACTCAACGTAACTCAACTCTGCGCTTTGAGTTAAATGTGACGCTTTGAGTAAACGTTACTTATGATAAAAATATTAAATCTATTACAAAGAAAATGTAAATAAAACTTTAAATATATGTCATATTTTGCAGCACAACTGAGCGCTAGCAATCTCCGAGTTAGGTTCTAAGAAAGCTTCCTTTCGAAATCATACCTGTGTAGATGTTCAATACTTGAAACCGTAAATATAATAATAATAATAATAATAATAATAATAATAATAATAATAATAATAATAATAATAATAATAATAATAATAATAATAATAATAATAATAATAATAATAATAATCCGTTAGTCTCATGCAATACCCCAGTACCCAGTCCATCCAAACTCCATTCCATAGTAACAATTTAGTTTTTCATATCCTCCATAGCTCCTACGCATTATCCGGCGACCATCTCTGGGCAATTACCTATGGTTACTCAGAGATGGATCCCGGGTGATGCGTCACAGTAAAATCTTTTGTATTCTCTAAGGGGCCTCTACGTGTTGGATCTGTGTCCCCACGCAAGCCTTCCAAAGGACCGGGTTCGTTTGAACCCGAGAATTACTAAGAGAAACATAATAATAATAATTTTATTACATAGTTTCTGGTCTAATATCTGGGCTAATCCAGTACACCACAATACTGATGCTGTATGGCTAGAGTCTCAATCTGAACTAACAGACAAAATTACGCCTATGAAATTCGAACACATACCTGTTGACGTATTCGTAGATGTGCTTAAGAGAGCCCATAATTGGAAAGCGCCTGGAAGTGACCGCATCCATAATTACTGGTACAAGAAATTTACTAGCATCCACTCTTTACTTCATAATCATATCAACGATTTCATCCAGTTCCCAAACATAATGCCACGTTATATCACACAAGGAGTCACTTATATGATACCGAAAGACAAAGATTACCAAAACCCGGCTAAATATCGACCCATCACATGCTTACAGACAATTTATAAAATACTCACAGGATGCATTACAGAACTCATACACAAACACATCAATGAAAATAACATACTCGCTGAGGAACAGAAAGGTTGCCGTAAAAGTAGCCAGGGCTGCAAGGAGCAGCTTATAATAGACTCAGTTACTATGAAACATGCTATTTCAAAGAAAAATAATATCAACACAATGTATATAGATTACAAAAAAGCTTTTGACTCTGTACCACACAGCTGGCTCCTGTATACTCTCCACCAATATAAAATTCACCCACAAGTTATTAATTTTCTTGAATGCTCGATGCAATGCTGGTCAACTATTTTAAAAACCACTGGACACTCTTGCGTAGAAACACCAGAAATTCCAATACGCCGAGGAATCTTCCAAGGTGATGCACTTAGTCCTTTATGGTTCTGTCTCGCACTAAACCCTTTATCTCGCTTACTGAATAAATCCGATTTAGGCTACCCTATCACAACGTCACACAAACATGTCACTCTCACACATCTTATGTACATGGACGACATCAAATTATACAGCAACACTACTCAGTCATTACATCGACTTGCAGACATTACTCAAACATTCTCAAATGATATTCACATGGAATTTGAAATTGACAAATGCAAAATATTTTCGGTCAAAAACGGAAAAGTCGTCCCCAACAACTTTACATTAGAAACCGGAGACACTATTGAGTCTTTACAACCGAATAGTACATATAAATATTTAGGTTTCAATCAATCCCGACAAATAAATCAAAGAGAAACTAAAAATAATCTTAAAACTACATTCAGACATCGCCTTAGCATTTTATTCCGCTCTCAACTTAACTCTCGCAACTTGGTTAAAGCAGTCAATAGCTACGCAATACCAACATTAACTTATTCCTTCGGAATAATAAATTGGACCCAATCTGATCTCCTTAATGTTCAAAGAATCATAAACACTTCTTTAACATTCCATCGGAAACACCATCCTAGATCTTGCGTGCAGAGAATGACTTTACCTAGAGACGAAGGTGGTAGAGGTTTTATTGATATAGTCAACTTACATAATAGGCAAATCACACTTCTTAGACACTATTTCTATAAACGATCCGAACAATCATCACTCCACGAGATAATTACACTAGCTGACAGACATCTAACCCCACTTAATCTAGTAGATAGAAACCCACAGCGCAACGAACGGATTTCTGATGACAGAGAGAAAATTGCCTCTTGGCAACAGAAGTCTCTACACGGAAGGCATCGCCACGACTTACAGCAATCATATGTCGACAAAACTGCGTCGAACGACTGGCTGCGGCGTGGAGACCTTTTCCCGGAGACAGAAGCATTTATGATGGCAATCCAGGATCAAGTAATTGATACACGAAATTACCAGAAACATATAATACGTACACCAAACCTTCATTCAGATACCTGTAGACATTGCCACTCGAGTCCTGAAACTATTCAACACATAACATCCGCCTGTAGATCACTTGCACAAACAGACTATAAATACCGACACGACCAAGTGGCTGCCATAATACATCAATATCTCGCTCATAAATTCAGATTTATAGAAAAAAAGAAACCATACTATAAATACAAGCCAGACACCATTCTAGAAAATAGTAATTACAGAATATACTGGGATAGAACCATCATAACCGACAAAACAATTCACTACAATAGACCCGATATCACTTTATACCACAAATATCTAAAAACTGCCTACCTAATCGACATAGCCATACCTAACACCCATAACTTGCAACCTACTATCGCTGATAAATTAACCAAATACCAAGATTTAGCAATAGAATTAAAGCGTCAATGGCGAGCAGAAACCATCCACATAGTTCCAATAGTGATATCATCAACTGGAGTCATACCCAAAACACTTAAAAACAGTTTAGATATACTGGAAATTCCACTTCATATCCGCTACGCCCTTCAAAAGGCCATTATATTAAATACCTGCAGACTTACTCGTAAATTCCTCACCACTTCATCTATATCATCCGCTTCCACTTTATAACATAGGTCATTTGACTACTTACGCTTGGTTACGACCCGTGTGAGTAGGCTCTAAATACCCCGTAAGGGAGAAAAAATAAATATAAACAAATATAATAATAATAATAATAATAATAATAATAATACTTTATTGCACAAAAACAAAATTTAACACTTTTCTAACAATATTTTAGAAATAAAAAAAAAAATTATGTGCAATGGCGGCCTTATCGCTGTAAGCGATCTCTTACAGGCAACCATTATATTTAATGACATAAAATTTACGAAAAAACATCCAGAAAGGTGCAAAAAGTATTGCGTTACATCTATTAAATTGTTTACATACATACAGACATGTACACACAAATAAATACATACATATACATATATACAAACATACACATACATATATACATACACACAAATACATATATACATACATATACACACATATACATATATATACATACACATACATACATACATACACATATATACACAAATTTACATAAGAAACTTACATAGGACATACAAACAGGATATATGTAGAATAAATATGAGATTATCAGCTTATAGATAATTCTAGATAGTGTTGTTTGAGACGGCGCGGCGTTTAAATATCGCTACAGATTTGGACTGTCTTACTTTGAGTGGCAGCTCATTCCAAAGTTTTACTGTCTTAACAGTAAAAGAGTCGCCACAGCATTTTGTACGGCACAAAGGTATCTCTAGTGTGTTGTTAGTACGGGAACGAAAGTGTTGAGAGTGAGTGGCACTTGACCCCAAGAGCTTGAAGCGTTCCTTGAGGTATAAAGGAGTAACAGGATGATAGAGGATGGTATAAAGGAGAGTGAGGGAATGTAAGTTGCGTCTGTGTTTTATCGTCAGCCACTTTAGTTGGCTGCGAAACTGCGACACATGGTCGTACTTTCTCAGTCCAAAAATAAATCTTATTATAAGATTTTGCAGACGCTCAAGTTTATTAAGTAGCTGTTGAGATAAGTCGAGATAGCAAGAATCAGCATAGTCAAGGATTGGAAGGAGAAGAGTGTGAGCTAAGGAGATTTTGGTTTTAATCGGTAAAAGATTCTTCCATCTTCTCAATCTACCGATGGCAGAGAAAATTCTACGACTAAGCTCAGAAACGTGATGTGACCAGGAAAGTGCGCCATCCATCCTCATTCCCAAATTCACAACACTCGCACTAGGCTCCAAACAAACATTGTCTAATGTAATCGATAGTGAAGAAAAATGAATTTTAGACAATTGTTTAGAGTTACCAAATATACACACCTGCGACTTACTTCGATTTATAGATAACCCAAAAGATTTACACCACATACTTATTATATGTAGGTCGGAATTAATCCGAGCGATCGCACTAGAAATTTCGTTGTTGGGTACTGTGGTATAAATTTGTAAATCGTCTGCGTAGAGGTGATAAGAAGACAATATGTGTGGGGTGAGAGTGTTAATGAAAATGGAAAATAATAAAGGTGAAAGCACACCACCCTGCGGGACGCCAGCGTTAATGTAGCTCGTCGAAGACTGTCTGCCATCAAGTTTAATGCTTTGTCTGCGGCCATGAAGATATGATGAAAACCATTCAGTAGCAGTTGACGAAATGTTAATGGATTTTAAAATTGCAAGTAAAATATCAAAGCCAACGGTATTAAAAGCATTCGTAAAGTCTAGTAAAACAAGTAAAGTTACTTGCTGGTTGTCAATACCGAATCGAATATCATCACAGACTTTATTAAGTGCTGTGACTGTGCTGTGTCCAGGGCGGAAACCGGATTGGAAAGGTGAGAGGATATTATTGGTATGTAAGAATAGGTAAAGCTGCTCATAAACAATGCGTTCCAGGACCTTGGATAGGAAGGGAAGTATAGAAATTGGTCGATAGTTGGAAAATGAAGACGGATTGGATATTTTCGGAAGAGGAATAACTAGCGCATGGCGCCAGACATCAGGAAAGTGGCTAGAGGAAAGGGAAAAGTTAAAAATGTGACATAGTACAGGAAGAATGGAGTTAAGAGATAACATAATCATACGGCGACTCACGTTGTCATGACCAGTAGCATCCGATTTAATAGCCAGAACATGCTTACGTACTTCTGCTGTCGTAATAGAATTAAAAAGAAAAGGGATGGTTGAAGATTTAGGGAGAAGGGATAGTGATTGCAGGGTTTTCAACTTAATGCTGTCAGTCATCAGATTGACATTCGTAAAATAATTATTTAGAGATTCTAAATCCGTGCAATTGTTTAAGGTTGATATATGTGTGCGCTTACCTCCTATACCCATCGCGTTCAGGAATTTCCAAGTTTTTGCTGCGTTGCTACGATCAATAGATGACAAGATATATTTGCGTCGGGCATCTCTGCAGATTCTATTACATCTGTTCCGTAGTTTTTTGTACCTTTGTAAGTTTGCACTTGTAGGATTTTTCTTGTAATAAGACTTTGCAGTATTACGTTTTGCCATGAGTACCTTAATTTCCTTAGTTAACCATGGAGCAGGAAGATGTTTTATTTTTATTGGGCGTAGTGGTGCCTGAGTGTCAAAAAGTTCAATGAGAATAGAATTAAATATATTTAATTTATCATCAATAGTTTCTGCACTGAATACACAATCCCAGTCAATACGACTAAGATCACTCATGAACTTTTCATTATCGATGTTGTTGAAACATCTTCGCATCACTATCGAAGGTTTCACCTTGGGCGGTCGAATTTTATACGAGAGGAAGATGAGATCATGATATGAAAACGCTTCCGCAGAGAATTGTCCGAAACCGTAAATATTCATTATTATTTAAAGATTTTGATAAAAAATATATATTTCATTAAGAAATTATTCATTGAAAATAAAGCAAAGGCGTTGGTAGTACTTGTCTTTTGATAATTATATATTATTATTATTATAGTTATATATTATTAAAGTTAATTGATAGTAAATAGTAAAAATGTAACAATAGCACAATATGTAAATATAGACAGATAAACAAGCAATGTATAAAAATATTACAGATTAATATTTAAGAAATCTGTATTTTCTCTTGTTTTTAGCGTCACGCTTTTATCCCGCTCATAGCAGGGTAGGGAGAGGGAACTGCAGGAACCATGGGTTGAGATACGGATAGATAACTTAACACGTTTAAATATACCAGTAAAAATATTATTTATAATGAAACTGAATATACATTAGTTTAAAGAATTTATATTAAAAGATTCTGAATAAAATTTAATTTGTGCAATTCTCATCTATTGTTTTACGTAATATCGTTTTTCATTTGCTATGCAGATGTTTCTTAGTAAACGGGGAAATGCAAGTATTGCTTCTCATCTAAGAAATTCGAATAGTTTGAGTTTAATTTAAATATAATTAAAAAACTGTTTTTGTTTTTTTTTACTTAAAATTTACACAATACTTATAAGACATTTCTAATTTGTGAGTTCTAACAACTTTCAGTTTTTAATTATCAAGATTTTTAAAAGTACAGGTGAGGCTATCGTGGCGTAGTAAGGAGCATCGGACAGTTAGTAGTAGTGGGTGCGATCCCCACTCAAGCGAATGATCGTTTACCTTTCTCCATTCTTTTAAGGCAAGTAAACAAAGTGCGGCGTTGAGTTACAATACTCATAATAATGTCTATAAAATAAAGTGTTTTTGTCATTTTTCTCTATCTACTCCGTCTTAAATGAGATTTAATGTTTAATTAAGACATTTTTAATATAAGAAAGTAAACTTGTGCTCACTTGCAAATAATTGAGTACGGGTCGTTTCACTTCTACGTCCCCTTTACCTGTTCTAGTAATTATTAGCTTCACGCTTTATCCCGTACATAGCTGAGTAGGAAAGGCAGTGTAGGAAAACGGTCTCGTATAAAATACTCTTAAGTATTAAGTCGTAAAGTAGGCTTTTCAGTAATCACGCGCTCGGTTCTAATATCGTTAATATTAGAAGAAGCTGAGATCAGTTTACTTTTATGTCGTTTAAATTCCATAGAAATGGCATATTTGATATGATCCTATAAGTAGAATGAAAATTTATTGTATGCTTTTTTTCTTTATTTTTTTTTCTGAAGCTTGAATATTCTGCATAAAGGAAGACAAGTAATGAGAATTCCGCTCTCCACCTTCAATGTAATATGTATATTAAAAATGTCAAATATATTTTTTATTTAGACAATAATATATGGAATATAGTAATTATAACTAGAATAAGAAAAACTCTAAAACCATTCCATTCTTAAAACCAAGTCTTTCAATCCACGCCACTATATCACTGGGCTAATAAACAAGCAATAACTTCATCATATAACTAGGTTTTCTCAAAGTATAAGGTCTATGTAGATTCTATAGTTTAAACAAATTCCAAGTTTAGAAAACTTTAACAATTGGGTGAAGTAGAGCTGTTAATTTTTCAATTCTCGTGAAACTTTTACGTCGTTTGAAAGGAATGTTTCAGGTCAATAAAAGCTTAGAGCGCTTCACAGTTTGCCAAAACTTTATATACATATAGTTCTTCTTTTAGACATTATGGTCCTTCTTTAAGACATTATGCAAAATTCAGTCAAGTGATAGATTAAAATTTTTTTCTTTGTCTTTCGTGAAAAAAATTAATAAGCCTATAAATATTTCTAGAACATCATCAAAAAGCAAACGAGAATCAAACCTAGAGCTATGGACAGATCCTGCTCTACTATGACGGCATCATAATAACATATTTAAACGATCAACCCAATTTACAATATCATGTTTTAAATTTGAATACAAAAAGCTAAGTAAACAGCAAAACAATCGGCCATCCAATTCATAATTCAATGTCGATTACCGACGTATCGAATATGTAGAGGCTGCCAAGCCGCGGACGGGAAAGAACTATATTGTGTTTGAAGGTTTTTATAATATACGATTTTGTGATCGAACATAATTAATGTGATACGACATTGTATTACTTCAAAAGATTTATGTTACTTACAAAAATTTCTAACTACAAAATTTTGTTTACAAGAGGCGCTGATTCAAATCTTGTTACTAACTTTTATTTTTCCTAATAAGTAATTAATTGCAAAAAATCAACACAACATAACGTATGCTCTTAAATCGCATCTCCACACTTGCAGGCGACCAGTGAACGCGCGGCGAGCAAAAAAAGGCGTGTAATATATCGTCCACACAATTGTTGCGATTTATCGACCGTGCTATAAATAAATCGATTTTCATAAGGTTTCGTGCTTTTATATGTGCTTATTATAACTTTAATTAAACAAAAGTTTCAATTTACTTGTAATTATAAATACAAATCTCATACGAGATATTTGTTTGAGGTTAGATCAAAAATATTCTTTATGTAGTAGTGCATTTAAATTATCAATTACCATTCACATAGTATAAGTTTTGTCAGTCCTGCATAGAACCAAGTTATTGAAATGTTTTAACGAGGTATAAGTGAAAGGAGTAGTCTTAGGACTGTCGTGGCACAGAGGCGTAAGCGTCTACCTGTAAACGCGACGGTTTGTGGGTTCGGTTCCCTCGGGGAAGATGGATTTTTCTATTTCCATTTTCTTCGCTCTAGAAAACTAGGCAAAACGCGGCGTTGAGTTCCTCTACTCAACACGCAATGCCTCGAAAAAATCGGAAAGCGGGGACAGAGAAAACAGGGACTAAGCAACGGAGTGTCTTAACACTAGATCCCACGGTTCCTGCAGTTCCCTCTGTCTACGCTGCCATGTGCGGGATAAAAGCATGAAGCTACAAAAAACAAGTCTCTACAAAACAAAGTCTCTAGTCTACAAAAAACATAGTCTCGGGAAGAAAAAATAAAATATATTTTGAATCACATTTTTGACGTTCTTAGAAAGGATTTCTGCTTCTTAAGATCTTGTAAATAAACCAATAAATATTACCACTTGAATCTAATCGTTCGATTCTGTTTATTTTATACCTAATTTATGGCCAAAAGGCTTATTAATAGAATTATAGGAGTCGTCAAGAAATGAAGGAATTTTTGTCATCACATTGTGCTACACAGTTTTGCTTTGCTCCAACATTACACAGACAGCAGTGCGTTATGTTCCTTCTATGTATATGAAAGAAAATGGAAATATACTTAGATGAAAATCTTACTTCCAATAGATTCGCAGCTCATTTAGCTTCGCATCTACTGGATGTAAAATGTTATTTACTCACGATATCATACAGATATTATATTTCGAATTTCTCCATGTCAGGTGAATTCAAATGTAGAGGTAGGTCAAGGGTAAGCGGCGTCAAAGTTGACCTTCTCGACCCATATACTACGATATTCTATTCCAAACTGATCTTATTTTTCAAGAGGACACTTGTAAAAAACAATAACAATATGAATGACTTCGTTTTATTTTTATTTGCAAGCTGTTTCAATTGTTAAATACAATAAGATTGAAGCCAATGAGAATACAGTAAATGTGGCATTTTTGAGAGAATTCAGTTTTAAACTACTTCTTTCCTTATTTCCTTGTTACGTTTCATATATAATTTGTGAAATAGAGTATAAATATTAACTCAATGTATCTCGAGATTATGTTACTTGCTTTTTAATCTTAAATGAAATTGTTTTAATTAGATTGATATTTTGATATTTGACAATATACATTGAAAAAAATTTTTTTCGAAGACTTTACTGTGGACTACTATACTGTAGAGGTTCAGTCGATACATTATAATCTGACTGATTCGATGAACGTAGTTTATTATTATTAGTATATATTAGTTATTATTATTTCTGTATATACTTTTAATAACACAAAACAGATAAACGAAGAAAGTAAAACATTTTTCTTTATCTTAAACTCCTGTCAGAGTGGTCGTGGTCATAAAAAGGCTGTCGTATTTGAAAGCGAGGTTATAATATTCTTCCATTTGTTCCTTATCTTTAGAAATGCGTGTACTTTGGTGTATGGAACAACCAGTGCTTCATCAGGTTCGTATTATTCACTTATATTACTGATGTTTCGAACACTTTACAGTATTCCGAGGATACGAGTAGACTGAGGTGGCATCCGTCTGTCGTTTGATATAATAAGTTATTATAAAAATATTATAATAATTTATTATAAAAATTCAATTAATATAATAATTTATTAAAAAAAATTAAATTTATAATAATAATATAATATAAAAATTTGTAAAGATGGTCTTACTGCTCTAAGCAATCTCTAACTGGCAACCTTTGGCAAATGTATGATTGATTGCAAGTTTCATTATTTTGAAAAGAATATGTATGTTTTAAGAGGTATGAAATATTTTTCTTCACTTAAAATAACCAAAACAGATCAGTAAACGCCACGGTTGCGGATTTGATTCTAACTTGAGGAAAATGAATTAGTTTCTTAGTTTTCGTAACGAGACAAAGCGTGGTGTTCAATTCTGCCATTCGACACAGAGTATCTCCACAAGTCGTTAAATGAGGCACTGATTGTCTTAACACTAGAATTTCTATGTGCCTATGGCCTATTCGCTATGGCCTAGTCGCTCATTTTTATCTGATTTAGAGAGTAATAACCGAATTATTTTATTCAAGAGCACCATAAAACCAGCCTTTGAAATTCAGCTTCATATCTCCAAAAAATATACAATTATAGTCTATACAAGACTATAATTGCTTTTGTAATGCTTTATTTAAAAAAATAAACATACATTTATTTTAAATTATATACAAGCAACACCAATTTTTCTATACAATACGCCGCTTTATTCCTTTTCCATGTCATTTAATTGTTTTGTTGGTTCTCGCACAAAACAGTGAGATAGTATTCATCTGCCAGCAAATTGTGAGAGTCGCACAACGATCGCTTTGTAACGCGTTACATTGTCAAATGTACGAGTGTTTAATGTTTTTAGGAGATGACATTTCAATTTGAAATTAACTACCGTGTAAGTTAATGGCATTTTTTATTTAGTAATTTATATTTTCAAAAAGTAATTAATGTTAAAAATATATTTAGATATGCTGTAAGCGTTGAATTTTCAGAATCATGTCAAATATTTCAGAATTTCATAATTCTAGATCACCAGAATAAATTTGTGTTTCGCTGAAAATTTATACAATATGTGTCATTGAAAGAAAGAAACAAATCGTCTGAGAAACTCAATATTTTCTATGCTGCCAGGGACTTTGATATTTTATATTAATTGCAATTTGATAATCGCATTCTTGAGATAAATGATCTTGACAGATGGACAAATAAAAATGGTTCTATTTTTCTTTTAAAATACGTAGATAAATACTACTCTAACTAATACCATACGATAAATAATTTACGTTTCAAACTGTCATAATACGTCTGTTCACTATTAATCACGATATAATACGTCAATTTGACGGATGACGCCTCTAGAGAGGTGTCAACAGCAAGTGTGTGAACGACTCAAATGAATTACTCGAACAAGTATAATAGATTATGACGTAAATGACAGATATTAGCTTTATGTTTATGAACTAATTGCTTATCCCTGTTTCGTCTACTTGTTATACTTACTTTCTATACAGATTATAACGTTTAGTACACAAATATGACTGTGTAGATTAATTAATGTCTGTCTATACACATAGAATAAGTGACGGGTGACGGTTCGATTCCCGCTTTTAAAATAAATATGTATATCAGTACCGACGATGGTCAAGGTCATTGGAAACCGACCAAATATCATGGAGATACCTGGGACAGGTCCATGCCCAACAGGGTGCAGGGGAAGCTAATGTGATGATGATTTTTATGGAAAGTATTACGAAATGCACTTGTGTATCCGTTGAAAGTTGAAATGCAAAATATTAATTATTAAAAAAAAACGTAAATATAAGATAAATATAAACAAAGAAACTATAGAAATATAAAAGAAATATCATTTATATTTGTAAATGATCAATTATGTTACAATTTCATACAGATCAAAGCGACGCGACAGCTATTGCTATAAAACATTTTATTGCTCAAACATTCGCTTATTATTGGATACTAGAAACATGTTTTATAAATAATATAATTGATGTCAAATAGTCATTATAAATTGCTATGATATCAAAAATACGTTTTTTCATTCTAACTAAGCTACTATAACTAAAGAGAACAGAACTAACTAAATGAACTCAACTGATGTCACAACAGATATTACATAAATTTCGACGTACATGCAAGTTACAGAATGATCAATTATCTCCAACAGTTACTAAAAGCTAACTTAGTGCAATACGAACATTTCGTTATAGCTTGTAACAAAATTTTCACTTCAAAACACTTACAGCTCTGGCTCTGTATACAAGACAATTGCTTCCTCTATATAGAGGAGAAATGAAATTGAACGAAAAATTAACGAAAAATAACATTAATATTACAGAAAAGAAACTAGAAGGAATATTCGATTTTGTTGGAGATCCATTGAGTTCTGTCACTCAAAACGCAAACTCAAATTATGAAAGAAAATTACATAATTCGTTCTCTCTAAGTAAGATTAGAGTTTACATTCAGATGCTATGCTGCTGTATTATGTCGGCTAAAACAATAACTTTAAGAGTTTAGCTATTCTCATTATACATAAACACAGATTTTGATATGTAATTAAAATATACTATACCAATAATTAATTGCTTTTCACAGTATGAGTATATATATATATATAATTCCTTTGATTAGAGTTGCACATACAACTACCGAATTAATCAATTTCCCCTTTCCCCATATATAGTTAACTAATCAATAGAGGCATCGTCTACAGACAGCACGTCCGCAACACTACATAAGTACGACTTGTAATAAGACAAAGTTTGGCGCCAACATGTAATACAGCAGATATTGCTGTCATGTAATTAATCAAATAGTCGTTTTTTAATAATTTAATATATTAAAAGTTACAAATATATAAATAATGTAAACGCTATTTTATTTACAAATATTACATAAATATTTATTATAATTTAATGAAGTGTTAAAAAGGATACTCGTTTATGTTGAAATATATTTAACAATTAAATAGTAGATTAAAGCGAAAATAGGCTAATGTTATGTGTTTATAGATACTATTTTTTAAATAATATATCCAAAATTTCTATCACTTGCTCAGTCTTAAAGCAAATACAAATGATGTACTAAGAATTTTTGAGTAAACAGTAACCATTTTCACCACACAATAATTCTTCCTAACATCATTAAGGGAGTGTAGCTTCGTAGAAATCTCCCCATAGAGCTGCTATATATAGAGAATGAAAGTTGTAACTGTATTGTGGAGGTACCTGCGACTATTTTCTAATATTGCATATATAAACAAACATAAATAAATATATAATATATTTCTAGTATTAGCTTTCTTTTAATAATTTACGTGAAAATATTATATATAGTATACTTATGATTATTTATATATAAGGATCTTAATTAATAAGCTTAAACTAATCATTGTAGATTGTTAAAATTTGACATGTGAGTTTTAGGGGAATGCAGGTAAACTACGAAATTATACTTTGAATTACCTATGGAAATGAAACCAATGAGACTTTACGCTTTACATTTCTCGTTGTTATGGGAAATAAAATATTATAATAATAGCAGGACGATTTATAAAATACTATATTATTGTTTATGTAAGAAAATATAACACTAATTATAAATAAAAGTAAAAATAAATTAAACTCTCGAGGAAGATGGATGTTTCTATTTCCACTTTCTTCGCTCTGGCAACTAGGTAAAACGTGGTGTTGAGCTCCGCCACTCCACGTAATGCCTCGAAAAATGTGGAAAGCGGGGACTGAGAAAGCAAGCATAAGCAACGGAGTATCTTAACACTAGGTTCTTATTGTTCCTGCGGTTCCCTCTGCCTACCCTGCCTTCTGCGGGATAAAGCGTGAAGTTGGAACACACACTGTGGAATTTTTATGACAGCATTTTTTCTTGCTTCAGTAATATTTTTTGAGGTCGCTGCCGATTAATAATTTCATTTTATACCGATGTAAATTCTTTTAATTTGGTTATATCGTTTTAAAATATATATAAAAAACTGTATATACAGTTATTTTCTCTTTAATAACTCGTTAAATAGCTTAGTGTTTGAATTTTGATTAATATATTGCACTTGTATTTTGCCTCCTTCGTAGCAATGTATAGACCAAACTCATTACTTATTGAAATAAGTTGTAGATTGGAGACATTCCATCATGTTAATAAATTATCTTTATGTAAATCTAAAATACATAGCATTAATGATTGTTGGTTATTATTTTTGTTTCGCTGAACCAGATTTGGATAATGTTTTGACACAATGAATTGTCAAATGTTTACCTTCAAATATTTTGTCAAAACATTAATTTATGAATAAATAAATAAAAAAGTGAATATTCGAAACATAAGGATACTTTATTGTTCATATTAGTATGACTCTTACTACTTCACTTTAGTCATTATCAGCATTATATTTATTTGTATTGTTTTAAACTTTTTAATCAAATTCTACTCAAATATATATTGAACTCATTTAGCGCATAACTATGAATCCGCATAACTAAGCTCCACTTAATCGAGTTTCCACTGTGTTCACGTTCTAGTAAATAATAATTTTGTGTAATATTACTAAGGACACCAAAAATTACAAGATGAAAATTAATACCCAAAAGGACTGACATGTTTTAAAAATGTTCCTACATTCTAGCATTACAAGATCTAAAGCCAGTTGTAGCATATTCCGCTCCAATTGTATATAAGTGCTTCTTGTGATAGATTGTTCTTTAACTTCTATCTGCAGACTCGTTTTAAATTCGTTTCTGAATAGGGTTACTTAAAATATTATAAAAAGAATGTTAAAAAATATTTGTAGCAGCGTTGAATATCGTCATTTAACAAACAATATCTTGAAATTTTGATGGAAACGTTTATTTGTTTTTCGAAGTGTGGAAAGTGATAGTGAAGTGATACGATAATTGAGGGTTTTTTTAAATAAAATTCATTTAGTCTTAACAGGTCATATAGAATCACTAGTACGTAAAATGTGTATAAAATGGATAAGGATATCTATATCTATATCTATATGTAAATGTACGTAAAACGTTTTAAAATTGTTAAAAACGCTCCAACCCTAGCAGCAGTATTTGACGTAACAATCCATCAATCAACTTCATATGGAAGTTGTTTGCAATATATTCACTTTTTAATGTATATTGTAGTTCACTTCATAGAATAAACTTTGAGTAGCTTTTATACACCTACTTACATTTAGAGACTTATCTAAGGTTTATTTATTAAATTTACAATTTGTTTCACTAGAATAAGGTTAATACTTAAAAGTTTCTATGTAAGTGCTATGTTTTATTGTAGTAAATATTATATACGTTAAATATTACATGCTTATTCCAATAATTTAACCCGAATATTAAAATTAAAACTATCCGATTGAAATTAAGGTATATTCTCGCTAGAGTTGTTGTTTGTTTATTACTAAAGGTCGAAGCTGTTAATATATCACAAGAGTTTAATTTATTAGCAATTCTAACTTTTTGTTACTCTATGATATTAAGTTGAAGTTAACGTTGAGATATTTGTTTCCAGTTAGTCTTAAGTATGAAGATAGAAGAGGCGAGTGTCGTCTAACAATATTAATCCTTCAACGTTATCAGATTTTTTTAAGCAAATTCATTAATTGACAATAGAAAAGATTGTATGCACACATTGAATGCATGTTATATAGGATTTACACTTAAAAGATTCTCAAAAAAGTAACGTTTTTTGCAAAAAAACAATAAAAACTATTTCTATTTTTATTATTAATTTTTTTTTTTTTTTTTTTTTAGCTTCACGCTTTATCCCGCACATGGCAGGGTAGGCAGAGGGAACCGCAGGAACCATACGAACCTAGTGTTAAGACACTCCGTTACTTAGTCCCTGCTTACTCCGTCCCCACTTTCCGCCGTTTTTTCGAGGCATTGCGTGTTGAGTGGCGGAACTCAACGCCGCGCTTTGCCTTAGTTACCAGAGCGAAGAAAATGGAAATAGAAAAATCCATCTTCCCCGACTGGGGATCGAACCCAGAAACCGTCGCGTTAGCCGCGTTACAGGCAGACGTTGCGCCTCTGCGCCACGACGGTCCTCTTATTATTAATTAATATTACTATTTTATTTTTATTACTTTACTTTCCACCTTTGCTTTGCTTTATTTTCCACTTTCCCTCTTCGTCTCTCTTCGCTTTGATTTTCCAAAGAAAATGCAATAAATAGGCAGAGGGTCGCGTTGTAACCGTGGAAACCTACTGTTAAGACACTTCGTTCTGCCTTTCGAAGTATCGACTGTTAGCAGAACTCAACACCGCACTTAACTAGTTTCGAGGACGAGAAAATGGAAATGAAATAATCCATCTTTATCAAGTGAGAATCGAACCTACAAACCGTCGCGTTTACAGGCAGACGCTGCGCCTCTGCGGCAGAATGATCCAGACAGACGGTTTGTTATATTACATATTTATATTTTGTTTCTATTTGTCATTTCTTTAGATATAAATTTTGAAAAGAATTTATAACAAAAACCTTTTGAAACATCTCCAGAAAAAAATTCTCTTGTTTACATTAAATTTGTGATTTCAAATATGAAGATATGAGATAGTGAGGTAAGTCGATTCTATATTTAGTCAGTCAGTCCTAGTGTCACTCCATTTTACTTTTTAAGCCAAAATTAGAGACACTGAGTACAGAAATTACACTCACTAATAAAGAAATAAAACTATATATACACGTATAGTATATACACGTACGGAATCCTAAAAAGTAAACGTTTAAATATAATTAACAGTAGTTTTACATTCAATCAAGTTTTAGTAAAACTTGGTCAAGAAATAGTTACTAATTGATCTAATCCTTTTGAGTAGTAGTTTTTTTCAAATCACTACACTCTGTTTTTCTTTTGTACCAGAACTAGAGATACTGCGTATTGAAACGACACTCACTTGATAGTGAGTGTCGTTTCAATACGCAGTATCTCTAGTTGTCTTATAGCCCACATTATACCGCAGTTTCTCGAAATAACCTATGTATTTGATTACAAAATAGCAATTTAAGTTATTCACTAGATAACTTAACAAATCTGAAAGTTTAATCTGAAAGTTCATAACTGTAATTATCCTAATTTTAACACTTGCTTTTGTGATAACATATTGAAAACAGATAAGTTAAAATATCTTGGTGTAATTATTGACCAGCATCTCACCTGGAGACCTCATATTGAGAGTATCGTTGACAAGATAAGAAAAATGACTTGGGTTTTCAAAAAATTTAGACACGTTGCGAGCGAGGCCACTCTTATTATCACCTACAAAGCACTAGCCCAATCTATATTGAGCTACTGTATCCCTGTATGGGGAGGTGCGGCTAAAACGCATTTAATAACTTTAGAAAGGGCGCAGAGGTCTCTCATCAAAGTAATGTTTTTCAAACCGTACCTTTTTCCAACGTTTGATTTACACAATGAGTACAAATTACTGACTATTCGTCAAATATATATATTAAATTGTATACTTAAAATCCATCATCATTTACCTTTTGTTCCCACTCAAACTCAAAACCGTAGGCGTAAATATGTCTGTCCTATCCCTACTAGTAAAACAAAATTTAAGAAAATGCAGTACAATTATCAATCGTCATATCTTTATAATAAACTAAACAGTAGACTTGACTTCTACAGACTGACAAAGACCAAAGTAAAGAGTGTTTTAACTGAAACATTACTCACGTATAATTATGATGAAACTGAAAAATTAATAATTAATCTAAACGTTTCACAATTATAATAAAATTATATATGTTTAAGTGTACACACACACACACACACACACACACACACACACATATCCACACACACACACACACACACGCACACATACACACTATTTTTTTTTTCTAGTTACGTTATAAAATTGTTCACATTTTTTTTTATATTAAAATATTACTAAGTATAAATCTGTGTAACAAAGTCATTGTTGACTTTCTAGTTGTCTTGGTGGATGAGCGGGGAACCCAGTAATACGGGTTTGTACCTAGCACAGGGGCCCTTGCAACTTGTTTATAATATAATCCTTAAGTCAATAAAGTTTATTTTTATTTTATTATTTATTTATAATAAACAATTTCATATCCGTAAAGGTAAACGTATCTATACAGAAGTTGCAAGTGATATAACTCTGTGTATGTATTAGTGGATGCTGTGCATAAAGTATGCGTCGTTGATCATTGTTACTGTGGCCATGGCTTACATAAATGAATTTACTTAATTAAGTAACATTTTAACTTAATCCAAACGTTGTGGATTTGATTAATATTAATAATTTTACCGGTTGAAAGCTAAGGGATCTGATTTATTTGTTCTATTACCTCATTAAACGCGGTGTTCAACCGCCTAGTATGAAATGTCTTGTAAACTAAACAGATAATGAGGAATAGACTGTCTTAACATGTGATCGATATGTAATTCTGTATGAAAAAAAATGAATTCGATGCCTACTTAGGCGAGGTAGACTTTAGTCTTTAAGATTCAGTGCGTGTGTCACAGTCACGTTATGTATGAGATATAATAAAAAAAAATTAGAGCTTTTGTACGAAATAACTGAGAAATAAGTTTAACACATTACAAGTTCTAAGTGCCTCATGTAATTCTGAACTTAATCAAAACTTCTAAATAACTTATGGACTATTCAATATATAAACAACGTTTCAATTGGCATAAGACGTTCTTGAGATTTGTGCGTTTAACCCAATAAACGATTTTTTTTTAATTCTTTTTGTGATAAAGTGATTATTTATTATATTTTTTATAAACCTGACGTTTTAGAAAAACTCCAGCAGGCAGGTATTATGAAAAGACTTTGGTGGTACTTGTCACAAATTTTATGCTCTTTACAATATGTAAATTTACGTAAGCGTAAGTAGTAAATTGGTAAAAAAACTTCTAATTAACGTAAATTTGTATAGTAAGTTTTTTTACGTTTTACGTGTTTAATTTTTTTTTATAGCTTCACGCTTTATCCCGCACATGGCAGGGTAGGCAGAGGGAACTGCAGGGACCGTTGGAAAATAGTGTTAAGACACTCCGTTGCTTGGTCCCTGCTTTCTCCGTTCCCGCTGTCCGCCTTTTTCGAGGCATTGCGTGTTGAGTGGCGATACTCAACGCCGTGCTTTGCCTAGTTTATCAGAGCGAAGAAAATGGAATTAGAAAAATCCATCTTCCCCTTCCGACTGGGGATCGAACCCAGAAACCGTCGCGTTACAGGCAGACGTTGCGCCTCTGCGCCACGACGGTTTAAAAAATATTTCTTGATAATCTGTCTATAAGATGTAATTCTTCAATTCAAATTCAGATCAAAAGAAAATAAATTCAGAGCAGACTCAAAGAAAATCTTTACATAAATAGACTTTGAAAGTATATTTGTATACAAGTTTAATAAAGCTATAGCAACTATCAGCTCGGAAAGTAGGTCCGCTAAGGGAAAAGGCAACATTATCAACAAGTAATCATAAAAAATTAATTTAATCCGACATATATCGATTATGTACTACATTCATAATAATATATGTAACTCCTGCCTACCACATATAAAATAGTTATGGTTTATATATAAAAGTTATAAATACAACTCATTTCTTACTAAGTGGCTAATATATAACGCAGAATTGAAGTCAGAAATCTGAAATGGCACTTACTGAGTGTAGGATCTCCTACACTCCCTTCGTGCGATTTCTAAGCATTCTCTCCTAACTATCCAATTCTCATAATTTAGTTTAAATCTCAATAGAAGCGAAGCAGTTACAGCATTACAAAATACAACTTATGTGTACAAAGTGCAATCAAAATATTAATCTAAAAATATTTATTATGAAATTAATGTGTAAAAATTAAAGAATATTCTGAAACTCTCATTCAACTAACGACCCCTGATACTTAACATCTGTTTTTAGCACATCAAATTGAATCCTGAAAATTCCTTCATGAAAGAGTCAGCCAGATTTAATTGACTATTCATGTACTGATGAAACTGAATGGTAACTCGAAATATCATCTCTTTTTAATTGGTGTTCCATTCATGTCGTTTTGTACTAAAAGAAGTAAATTTTCATACTATTTGCTTCTGAAAACACATCTACTTTAATATAAACTTGTGACACACTAAATTTCTTACTAAGTACATAAAATAATACGTTTATAATATTATGGTACATATATAATTTAATAGGATAAATAGTATCAGTAAGCCACGCAAGAAGTACGTTACTTAAAATATTACCAAGTAATTTTATATCAGTGTACAGTGGTACAGGCAAACACAAGATTTATAGGTTTGATTTTACTTTAGGGATAAAATATTTTCAGTTTCTTGTTCACAAAATAATAAAATAATTTATAACACAACAAAACGGAATGTTGAGTTCCGGCACACAACTTTTCATCGCTAAATTAAACAAAAAGCAGAAAATGGTGTGTTTTAGCATTAAGTTATCTATTATACTCCAAATTATATTACAAATAATAATATTGCCTACTTCATGAAGGGTAGATAGAACATAAAGAATAGCATTCTGTACGTTCGTTGGGGGGTCCGAGCACATGCAAGGCTGCACGACTCACTTTCACTATACTCGAATTATTCTACTAGAGCTGGTTTCAAAGTCCTTTTTAGAAATTAGCTGGTGCTGGTGGTGGTTTAAGACATGTCAAGATATTTAAACTACGTAATTAATGTATTTTAATGTTAAAGGCATAATTATCGTATAAAAATAATTATTATCTTATATATGTGCCCTTGCAGTTGGGAACTCGCAGCTCGAAGTTGTTGACGAGTACGTCTACCTGGGTCATACGATCCAGTTAGGTCGGTCCAACTTTGAGAAGGAGGTCAATCGTCGAATCCAACTCGGCTGGGCAGCGTTCGGAAAACTACGAAGTATCTTCTCGTCCAAAATACATCAGTGCCTCAAGACGAAAGTCTATAACCAATGTGTGTTACCAGTGATGACTTACGGCACAGAAACGTGGTCTCTTACTATGGGCCTCATAAAGAAGCTCAAGGTTGCTCAACGAGCTATGGAGAGGGCTATGCTTGGAATTTCTTTGCGAGATCGTGTGCGCAACGAGGACATCCACAAACGAACAAAAGTAATCGACATAGCCCAACGAATTAGTAAGTTGAAGTGGCAATGGGCAGGGCACATAGTACGAAGAACTGACGGCCGCTGGGGCAGAAAGGTTCTCGAGTGGAGACCACGTACCGGCAAGCGCAGCGTGGGACGGCCTCCTACCAGGTGGACAGACGACTTGGTCCGGGTTGCAGGCAGCCACTGGATGCGAATAGCATTAGACAGGGCGCACTGGAGGTCCCTGGGGGAGGCCTATGTTCAGCAGTGGACGTCCTACGGCTGACATGATGATGATGATATGTGCCCTTAAATTTTGATTGTCGACTTTGGGTTCAGTTCATACTGAAATTAATGAGTTATTTCCCTTTCCCAAGATAAGCCACACAAGAGAAGCCACAAAAAGCTACAGTACTACCAGTATCACGTTACAGAATAGCATTATCATACTTTCACGTATTTTAAGGTAGTGCCATAGTAAATGTAAATTTTGTGACACAGTTTATTACCTGCCAAGCTATTTATCATGACAGTCTATTTGAATGTAAATTGGTTTAGTAGTTGTTATTATTTATGATAGCACTAGTATTATAAATCCTTGCCTCAATTTACACGTTTCAGTATAGAAAATTTTATCGCTGAATTTTATCTGTCAATAAGTAAAGCTTGCTTAGTAAAAGCTCCAATCAATTTCAAATAACTTTATTTAATACGAAAATACATTATTTTTTTTTAAATTTCATAAACATTCACACTGGTCCACTAATTGCCTCAGAACTGAGAAGAAGCGGCGCAATAATCTTAGAGGGATTATTTTAAAGACTATGATTACGTTATGTATATACAAGAGTTAAAAATATAGAACTTCTCTTACTTCAACCGTTCAAATAAAAAATCAAAGTATGTCATTTTTAACTGGCCTCATTCTAATTAAAACTGATGACATGTTAAATTCGTTACTTAATTACGCCTATCTAGGTTAGTACTACGAAAAGGTCATTAATTGACTTGTATGTTTTAGTAATATTTATGAAATGAATACTATTCAATTCTTAATTAGGATACTAAATTATTTTATTTTAATCATTTTGGTAAATAAGACAAAATTTGATATGGAGTTCCGCCACTGACAAATAACGTCTGAAGTATTGAGCGTTAAGCAAGGAACGGTGAGTCTTAGCACAAGTGAAATTTGAAAATAATGGAAAACGAAGTGTATTGTAATAGGTGATCAACACTTTCATGTGAAATTACATAAATGAATAATTAAACAACCACCATAGCTATAAAACCGTCGTTAGCTTAGAACAGTGTGACTTGTAATTAAAAGGTAATTCAAAATAATTACATCCGATTTCATTATATTGTATGTATCTCATAGTTAGTTAAACTCTTTTCAATTGCCCTTTTTGTAGTGTTCTGTATATCAAAAGACAAAAATGAACACTAATAGGAACCAATTGTTGTCCGTTTGTACATCTGTTATTCAAATTCACTAATTGGGTAGAAGAGGCACTTTGTAATACTAGAAGAAAAGGAGGAAAAAGTATAAAACTTGTACTATCCATGAAAGTAAAACTGAGGAACCGTAATAAAAACTATCAACAACGTCGAACTCGCTACTATCGTGTATACATACAGAGAATGGTTAATTTCACTGCTTTAAGCAAATAAACATATGGCAGCATGCCTTTTCCCGTGGATTTCAGAGTAAACATAGAAGCTCAGTATTAAGACACTTCATTCTCTACTTTCACCAAATTAACATTATGCTTTGTTACCAGAATGAGGAAAATGTGATTTACTTATTCCCTTAAATGGGAATCGAATCAACAACCGTCGCATTAAGCGAAGTAGCTGCACCACGACAGCAATAAGCAAATAGTACACAAATAATTTCAAAACAAGATCTATTTAAAATACAATAGTATAAAATAATCTAAACAAACAGTAACGAACCCAATAAAATTTTAAAGTCGCCATTTAATTTCTATTTACAGTATTAAATAGAGGCTTTGTTAGTCTACTGCACTGCATTACTCCACTTGTAAATTATACACTACACAGTGCTTAGCGCTGACTACAGGGATGCTGTGGGGAAACGAGTTGAGACGTACTTATAATATACGTTACGATATAGTTGAGATGAAAATATTGTTTGGGAAAGATAAAAATTCTTTTACAAATGAAACAAAAACTTTAATTGGTAATTTACTCTCTCTAAACAGTCATTCATTTTTTATTCTGTGGTAATTTAATTATACGTGTATTGAGTATTGTATGGTAAATAGTTTAAGACATATTTTAAACAGTGTTTTAATTTGTTTTGTATTATAATAGTAGGAACGCGATCGCGGCTTCGACCGACTTATTGATATTCTCGAATCTGTTATATATAATATCGTAAATATTACTACTTTTCATTAAATTCACTTTAAACATCAAATATAATTTGTTTTGCAAACTTTTTATATGGGCGGTAGGTACTTGCGCATGCCGAGTGATAACAGTATAAAAAGTACCTTATATATTGCTCCACAATAGCCTCTTCCAGTAAGAGGTCTTAAAAAATCAGCTCATTGTGTTTCATATAGGTGAATATTTTTATATTTTAGTATTGTGCATTGTATATATGTATCTATATGCCCTTCAAAGAGCACAGTTATTATGAAATCACAAAACAACAGATCGATGATTCAGTACACCACATGGTGGATGTGAAATCCTATTCTGTAATTGAATCAAGCTTTTAGTCAAGTACGTTTTAGAAATAAAGTCAAAAGGAAAACGATACAATGGTTCTCAGACAAAACTTAAGGGAAGGGACAAGAAAAGCATTTTACAATTGTAGGTCGTTTTAAAATAATATATTTAGATTTTTATTTAGCTTACTATATAGTAATGGATTATACAAAAGGTAATAATTTCATATCGAAAGTGTCAGGTTATGTTAGAATAATCAAAAAGCTATATAATGCAAGTTTTGTAGGTAAGAGAGTCCTTGAACACAGACCCTGTAAGAGCATAGTCTCGATGACATTAGAGGATAGAATAAGAATTTTTGTTTATACATACACGTTCTCCGCCGACTCCAGCTGTACACATCTAAGTTCGTTAGTTTGATACTTTTGCTAGTTTCTTTTGGTCAAACGCAATACCTCAAAAACTATTTTTTTAATGGATAGAGTATTACAACACTACATACAAGACGTAATGTAAATATATTTATATATATATATTTTTTAAATTATAACACATACAGCTATATACCTACTCATAAATCTTTTATTTTTCGTATAAATTGTATACAATATTTGAACACGGTACCGACCTCTGTAGGAACTTTGACTAAATGCGATACTATTGTAATGGCAGTAATGACGACATGCTGCAGCGTTACCGGGTGGGACACGTTCACCGTACGTTTATATGAGTGGAAGTGAAGACTAATTATATTTGAAAATTCGTATTAGTATAAATATTTTATAATTTATACTATTGTTTTCTAAATTATAAAAGAGTGATCAAGTACGAGTCCGTATTCCGCAGACGAAATTTGCGTAAAATTATGTATCTAAATGATAAACAAATTCATTTTGTATTAATAAGTATACGGCCCTTTTGTAACATACTTTTAAGGTAGTGTGTTACCACTACGATTCCTTTAGCGCACGGTTCCCTCTACTCTTGATAAACAGACTAATATGAAAATACAAAAGTCACAGTCCCGCTGTTTTAGAAAAAATGAGATATTAATTTAGGCTTCTGGAACTGAGAGAAAATTATTTTTAATAAGTACATCACTATTAATTGATATTACCATGTCAATTACAACACTTCTAGAAGTAAAGTATATTACAAGAACATTAGTATTTGCCTCTCAGTCTGTGAGTTTCCCATTGTTACATTTAATTACTGGTGCTGTTGGACAAGGACAGGATTTCAAATATTAGAAGCTCACTTACTTTAGTGCTTTAAGTTTACTTTATTCACTTGGATGACTTGTGTGTCTTGTGTTATTTACAAATTAAAATGAATGCTATAAATAAGTACAAGTATATCGGATATTATACATTAGAGCCAAAAAGTTAATTAAACTTTGTTTTTTTTTTTCACATAATACGATAAGGTACTTAGATGTACCTACCCTACGTGGTGCGTTGTTTGTGTGTGGGTGTTACAGAATCCTGCTACATGTATGTGTACGAGTTTATAATGTTACAAATAGCAATAATTCCAATTATCTTCAACACAGTAACTAGAATATGAATTCTATTTAAATATATAATACCATATTAATCAATTGCTATTAATATATTAAGTCAATAATACCTTCAGTCTATTAGATTCGCAGTATGACAAAGGACAACGGCTTCACTAACATGTGGTTATGCCTTTTTTTACCTTCATGAGAAATTAAATTAAATTATGACTAATAAAATCGTAAAGCTTATTTTCCTATACAATATTACTAAATCTGTAAAGATTAGATTTGAACGGTTGAATGTAGTATGGCAATTTAGTTTGTAAAAGAATAATAAAAAAATTACAGAAGCTACGAAACGACGAAGATGATTGAACCGATATTAGAAGGGCGATCACAGTAAAAAAAACCACATATGTTGTCTAATAGGTTATATATACATATACTCCGTATGTTGAAAAAGAATGAGCTGGTTTTGGTCAATATAACTACAAAAGATTATTTGGTCGAGAAAATATCGTAACGTATATTTCAGTTCTAAAAGAAAATTGTTTTTATATATTTTAGATATTAAAGTATATTTATAAAACTGATATTGTCATTCAAACGATAAAATTAAATTGGGACAAGAAATCGTAAGAATCGTAGTTATATGTATCATTTAATGTAAAAAGTAAATATTTTTTGTTGTACAGCAACATAACAAAAATTTATACAACCTGCTCTTAATATTTAAATCTATACACGCGCGACCTCTCGCTAAATTTCGATATCTTCCAGGTAACATTGGATAGACGGGAAATATAAACAAGTGGAGGGGAAGAGGCGTACCCTGTGTTAAATATTTGAACATTGCAACAATAAATCCTATATGCTCGATACTATGCAATAAATATAATACACACACATCACATATAAGATATATAAATCTATAACCTCCACATATATACACTACATAATCAAATAAGTGACTCTACTAGAGATCTGTTTTTGGAACTCGATGGTATTTTCACAATGCCTCCGTATTAACATAGTCTATGTTTTAGCCTTATACAGTATTATATTTTCATTCACTTTATCAAACTGTAAATTGTCTATTGCTACGGTTTATTGGGGGTTTCCAATCCCTGTGGTTCTAGCCCGAGCGGTCTCTACAATCATCAGAGTAAGTTCATTCCGTGCCACATTTTTTTCTTTATCCAGTAATTCTTAGATTAGGATTTTTTTATAAATACAGCATGAACGCTTACTATATAAAATTACAGAAACAATTTGCTTAGGTACGTGCACTGAGAAGTGGGTCTATTTTTTTAAACTACTTTTAAACACAGGGCACATCTATTTTCTATGTCCGCTCTAACTTGCAACGTTAACGATATTGTTTACGATAAAACTTTGTAAAGCTCGTAAACGTCTGTACTATATCATGTTGCCGCTGGAACTTTTTCACTAGAGTACTAATGCATTTCCCTACGTGTCATATTTTTATTTGCACTTGTTATCATAGCCGCTGATACAACTAAACATGGTATGTTATCGAAATAGCGCGTTGTATTAATTTTGCACGTAATAGAAGTTAGAAATAATTTTCTTTAAGCATACCATTTCTTTAATATTTTTTTTGCTAATCTTCAGTTAATAATTAGTCAAACCTAAAGCTCACTAAAAGTTGAATTAAATGTACGATAGTCCCCTCTTTAAGAACATTAAACGTAGTGCATGTTTGGAAAGCCTTTAGAGCTTTATTTCTTGCTTAAATGATTACTATGAATAATATAATTCTAAATAACTAAATTTTTGTTTTTTGCTATTTCAAACATATAGTAAATAAACACTACTTACTATTGTAGGTTTATAATAAAATTAGAAGTAGCTGTGAACAAAGTAAGGCCTTTGGTTTTTCAAACCGAATTTTTTTTATTTCGATCACTTTATACTAACTTAATTTGAATTATTTGGTATTTTTTTTTTCTATTCAACCGAAAAGGTTAAAGAAATCTGTTTCAAATAAAAGAACTCAAACCTGGAAAAAAATACTCTAGCTCTAACACACTGTTTCAATAATATCTTATACACAATAGTTTATTAATTTGTTTTCACCACTCTCGATTGACAACTTTATCAACTTTGCATAAAGTGTAAACTTTTTGTAATTTTATTTTAACAACGTATTTCAAAAAATATAATCATTAATACGATTAGGAATACTAAATTATAGACCTGTTACTTATAATTTTCAATTTTCTATGAAATATCAAAAAATATCAACAATAATCCCCCTCGGTACTTATACCTAATTTACATTTTAGACTTAAACATCACGTCATATTTTAATCCCACATTTGAAAGCTGACCTTTTACTTAATGAATAGGCCTTTCCATAAATATCCATATTCTATTTCCTTTGAAATTCATATCAAACTTGCTAATGACAGCTCAATCAAACGAGCCTTAATTATATGTTTTCATGTATAGCTTAAAAGGAACGAAATTTTAAGCATGTGAATGACCCAATCGGATTCTATACATGTGTTACTTAACATTATGTTTTATTTACGATTTGCTTTTTTATTCAAATACCACAGTTGACACGAAGGTCTCACTTTACTAAACACTAAGTGTATAATCCTTTCCCTTTAGCTATACAATCAAAAATATAGCTCAAGAAAGATGAGAACTACTTTACGTGCTCAAGGCACGAGGAAATGACGTCCCTTGTATCCGAGCTTACCTTTCATCATCGCAATCCTTTGATGTCTTAACGTAATTTTGAAAATAAAACTACATAATATATCCTTTTTATATAGCATTTATTTTCCCGTTTCGATTGTTTTATACATTTTTACTGAAAATAGCTTTTGTTTAATTTTGCAATTGTTGCTTTAATTGCTGTCGAACGCAGTGCACAACGCTTTACGGTAAATGTGGACAGTTTTGGGGGTTTAATTTCCATAGATCGAAAAATGTTATTTCAATTTTCCATCTCTAGTACTAACGCTTTGTTAACCATTGAAAATACAGACAATGAAATATCTATGATTCCTCAAAATGTTAAATTTTTAACTTAAACTTTCTTTATAATTATTTTTTAAAAATCTTTTTGATACTATAAAATATTTTAACTAATCAAGCCTTTTCCCTACAGCTAATGAACGCAGAATTTTTGATTAATCCTTTATTACCACTAGTTTGTAACCTATATGATGGGTTTTAGAGCTCGATGTTCGTTTCCATTCTGTCTTTATTTCTCTTCTTATTCTACACATGGAAACTACTCTTTGGCTTTCATTATTATTAAGTGAATTTTTATTTATTTGTATTAACTCTTATCTATCTTATATTGCTTAATCTCTTATAATCCATTACAGTATAGTATAAATATCTCCATACAAGCATTCACCGCACGAAGAAAGAAGCTAGGAACTTTTGTATCAGACTAAAATTAACAGATACATAATAAAATATTTATATCAACAATCTTCATACCTACCCTGTGAGAAAACCTTTTTAACTAAAAAGACTAGCTAAGTGTATAAACCCTTGGCCTAAATTCTCATAAGACAGGTGTCACTAATCCTAACATGTCGACAATTATCTATTTTAAACAAAAGGTCTACAGCAATTTCGAGAATACATCATAATGAATGTGTCATCAGATGTTTAACTTTTGACTGGCTCATTAGGGTCTCCTGACTTTATAGATACTGTTTGTGGCTTATTATTATAACTATGGTACTTCTACACCAATTAACCTAGTTTTTATTAATATTTCATAATTTTTCCTCCATTTTTTTTATATATTTAAAATAAAAGATTTTAAAAACATAAAAATTCAGCGATTTACTGTGAATTTCATATCCGTAAGTTTTTAAATTTACTTCCGGTCTATTTGAACTAGATCATTCACTAGATCTCTAAAATAACCACTACTACACCAATATAATGAACAACGTCAAAATTATTTCACATGAGAAATAGATTTCACACTGGTGTTATGTGAACGTAGTTTATGAATAGTTGTATGGTACCATCACTTAAAGATTTAAGACCCTTTTTGTTAAAGAATGTGGTATAAAGCTTTAGTGGGAAGGGTTCTAGTGTAGTAGATTTTAATTTATTGCATTTCTTTGCACATCAAATGCGAAGAGAGATGAAAAGGAATGTGGGAAATAAGCAAAGCAAAGGTGTAACCTAAAGTAATAAAAAAAAAATTGTAATATTAATTAATAATACAAATAGGAATAGTTTTATTGTTTTTTGCAAAAAAACGTTACTTTTTTTGAGAATTCTTCTATTCTAAATATCCTACTATAACATTGCATTCTAATATTATTCATACACCATTTGCTTTTGGTCAATTACTAATTTTGCTTAAAAATCTGATAACATTGAAGTATCCCTATGTTAGACGACCCTCGCCCTTCTATATCTTCATACTTAAGATCTAACCTGGAAACACACATCTCAACGTTAACTGTCACTTCTATCATAGAGTAACAAAGTTGAATTGCTAATAAATTAAACTCTTGTGATATTATTAACAGCTTCGCCCGTTAGTAATAGACAAACAACAACTGGAAGAGAAGATCTTAAGTTCAATCGGATATTTTTAATTTTTAATGTTCGGTTAAATTATTGGTATAAAAGGAATAATTTAACGTCGATGATAATTACTACAATATACATAGCACTACATAGAAACCGTTTTCAGTATTAAACCTTATTCTTGTTAACAAATTGTAATTTCTATTTACCTTAGATGCGTCTCGTACTTAATTATGTAGTATATCAAAGCTACACGAACTTTATATCTATGCCGTGAACTACAATATACATTAAATGAATGATATTGCAAACAACTGTTTCCATACAGTTTGAGTGATGGATGTGTTTAGTCAATACCGCTGCTAGGGTTTGGAGCTTTTTAACAAATTCCTTAGTAAAACTTTTCACAATACATTTACGATATAGCCAATCGTTATCTTTTTTACGTGACACGTCTTAACTTATTTGCGGTCGGAGTAACATATGAACAAAGTGTAAACTGTAAACGATGTGTCCACTGTAACCGAACTAGGATCAGTCCGCCGCGCGTAATTCAACTTGAACACTGTACAATGTTTCTAGTAAACTATCTATATATTTTTCTATGTTTTATCAACTTGTGTGCAATTTCAACTTTATTATTTATTAATCATATCAATACAATTCTACGAGAAAAGACGTGTTCACGTAAAATTTTCCGCCCGTAAAACCCACTTGTACAGGAAACCATTTTTTTAACCTTGTGACGGACAACGCTTAACTCTTAGGGTTGCGGCTCCGAGTCACATATGAAAAATGGTAACGTAACGATATGTCAACCTGTCACCCGAACTATGACCCGTTCCGCTCCGCGCGTCTCACTTGCCACCGACAATGGTTTTGTAACAACTAGATTTTCTATAGTTAAATTTGTGCAAGTTATATTATAAATTATAATCATATCAATAAATATTCTAATAACCGCGAAAAAGACCTTGTCCAGAAAATTTTTCGCTGTCGTAAACCCACTTTACAGGCATCATTTTTTTTTTTTTCAACTATAATTTTGCTATAAAATATCAAGTACATCCTATTCTGACACGAATTTAAAAATGAGATTCCTGCGATCGAAGTTTAGAACAATCTATCATACGAAGCACTTACAATGCAATTGAGCAGCATATGCTACACTGATTTTCTTTTTTGTTTTCTTTTTACTACGCTTCTTCAGCTTTGTCCCGCACATGGCAGGGTCGTACAGAGCTGAACTTGCAGAAAGCCTACGAAACCTAGTGGTTCCACGACCACATCCGTTGCTTAATCCCTCCGCTTTTTTTTCCGTCCCTGCTTTCCGCCTTTTCGCAGCCATTGCGTGTTTGAGTGGCGCGGAACTCAACGCCGCGCTTGTGCCTCACGTCTCCAGAGCGAAGAAAATGGAAATAAAAATCCATCTTGCCCCGAGTGGTAATCGAACCGTAAACCGTCTTGCTTGACAGGTCAGACGCTTACCCTCTGCGCCTCCAACGTCCTCACCAACTGATTTAGATCTTTGTATGTTTTTGAATTAATCATAATTTTCGGACATTCTTTATTTTTTAATTTCTTGGACTCCTTTTATTTACACACTCTTACACAAAATTTATATACTAGAGTGACGTTTAACTTTTTCACGAATACTTTAAATCATAATTTTTCATAACACTTTTACGATTTTATTTTTTTCCAAAAGATATTTATTATCTTTTAATTTAGCCACCTCTTTTTGGCTACTTGTCTATTTAGAGCGGCATATTGTATGTTGATATTAAAGCCGGCATCCACTGCCGTCAATTTTACACGTTCATGTTCTTAATTGCTCTATTCTAACCTACCTTAATATATAAAATTTCGAGTTTGTTTAGTTGCTCGTTTGCTCATCTCAGAACTGGAACAGTTGAAGTTATATTTTTTGTTCTAGTTTTATAAGCATTCGCATCTATATACCGGGAAAGTCTACCACACTGGTAAAAGCCTTTTTAACCACGTTATCTTTGTTTCTTTTTTTCTATATATTCACCTGTGCCATGCCCGCATATTGTGAGGGTTAGGCACGGGGGGGCATCCTGCAGTCACCTATCTGAAACCTTCTGTTTGAAGACACCCGTTGCTTGTTTCTTCTGCTTTCCCTCCGTCCCCACTTTCCGCCTTTTTTTCGAGGCATTACGTGTTGAGTGGCGGAACTCTTCGCCGCGCTTGGTGTGTTGTTGATGGTGATAATATAACGGTTTTGTCTCTATTAATTTTTTATTACCATGTAAGGAAGAAGAATGAAATGTAATCTTTATTAAGACAAGAAGTCTTAGCCCTTCCATACCCGTTTTCTTTAACCAGAAAGTTTAAAATATTTTAAGCCAAATATTCTCGCTTGGAAATTTACCTAAGTAAAGGACATTTAGTATCCATCCAATCCGTTATCATCCTTGGGTGATCCATGGCTGTCAGGTCAAGGTAATAAATGCTTATCAGTTGGATCTGCCTCATTAACTAACTACGCTTCCGCTATTGAGGATTGTTATATAACGCACATATTCTAACTATATAAATTTTAATTTGTTTTAAGTTCGTTCATTTCAGAAAAGGCGAACGACCTGGTGTTGTGTGACACTCTATTACGGTAATTTTCGCTTAATTACCGAGACATTACATTATATTCCCGAGCATACTAAGCTTTGCGGAATCAAAACGCTGTGTTTGATAAAATCACAAGTTTTCTTGCAAACTGATGCAAATAACAACATTTTATTTATTCCAGTGGCAATTAAACCCCCGGCCCCTTTTACGCTAACAAAAATACTTTCTAGCAAAATGTAAATATTTAAACTGGGGTACCTTTAGTTAGGATTAATAGCAGATTTTGACATTTTTTCATATTACACAAACACCACATTACATAAATGTATCACTACATCAACAATTGGCATTGCTTGGGAATCATTAACTCATATTTAATCTCTATTTAGCTCACTGCAGTCGGTTTCTATTCAATTTATTTTAAAAAAATTAAAATTTTAGTAGTTTAATGGATATATTATCTATATTTTAACCATACCATTATACATTGATAAAATAGAAACGTTCACGCTCACCCAAGTGGGAATCGAACCCACAAACCATCCAATTTCACTCAACGTTGTAACATCTGCGCCTTGACAGCCGCTATGATATCCATTTACGTTGTTGCATAAACAAATAAACCAAACAAATTTCTTTATTAATTTCCTTACACAAATAACCTTATGCCAAGTTATAATAAAACCTTTCAAAGCTTTCGCGGTAAAAAATTAGTCACGTATACTCAATGTTATTTTAATTTCATTAAACGACTGGTTTTTGAACACTTGTCGTACTAAGGTCCTTGTTCTTGCTTGATACTCAAAAAATGTCTTTAAATCAATATATGTAGCGAATTAATTATTATTTCATAATTAGTTTATTAATTTATACTATTTTATTTATTACACTCCACATTACACAAATATACATATCTATTCAATATTAATTTATTTAATATATAATAGACCTTACACAATACGCCCTATCATTTATTTCTATATTTATTTTATAATTACTCTTAAATATAATTCCAGGCCATACTCGGGCGAAACCCGTAGTATGCGGCGGATCGGCCGAGCGACGCTTTTGTTCCTCGTCTACCCGCCCCCGGGCGTTATATATTGTAAGCCGCGTCAAAGAATAGGAAACGAAGTTAGTCCGATGTCTCACACATCGATCCGATTTACCTTTTTTACTAGCCGTACTGTTTTTATGTTTACGTCTTAGTTTCCCGTGTTTATGATTAGTTGTTGTACTCTCAGAAACTGTAATTGCTTCCGTACTCACCTATTCCCTTTGGACTTTGTGTTTCTGTGTATAGTGTTTGTCGTAATACATGTGTGACAACTGAGTTGCGGACGTTGTTATTTTTTACCTCACATCACACACCACGCATAATACCTATACATATCTTATTTAAACTATTTTTACAAGTCTTAGATTTATATGCTTATAATCTATACATATATGTGAAATTGAAAATATTACATACATTATGATAATTCTAGATAAAAATGTATATTTACAATTTTATTTACAAAGCCATTGAAAAGTAATATATTTAACAACTGTTTGATCCTAAAGAATCATGAAACCATGACGAATACCACAATTTTTCATAAAATCTTTATTTAAAATTCCTTCTCAATTATTTCACAAAAGAATTTTTAGTCATTTATTTAAAAAAGTAGTAATTATATAAATTGGTCCTAATTTCACTGTGGTGAAGTAAAAGCTTTTTGTTGTTCAGGAAAATATACTATCATGATATACATGGAACTACTTACAATGGTATTTTTATTTAGAGAAAAGAGTTGTAGTAGAATATATTATTACATTAAAATAATTTTAAATTATAATAGCAATAAGAAAATAAAATAAGTAAATAAAGAAAATAAAATAAATAAATTGTATTTATAATATATGTATGTATAATTAAATAAATTAATTGGCACATTGTTTTTTTACGTTAATATATATTTTCAAGTACTGTTAGTATAATTAAACATAAAAGTGCTTTTGGTTGCAATTTGGTATATTTAAGTCTTTATAGAAAAGAAAGCAGAGATAAAATAGTATGAAACACTTAATCACTGTAAAATACGTGGTTTATTCCATCACGGTGTTAAATAATGTCTACTCTATGTAATATTACTCATTTTTAAAACATTATTTTATATTAAACTAAGCCTTAGCCTTCTATATCGAAGGATTCATTATACAACCATAATTGATATGTCACATTTTTTTTTTTTTTTTTTTTTTTTTTTTTTTTTTTTTTTTTTTTTTAGCTTCACGCTTTATCCCGCACAAGGCAGGGTAGGCCGAGGGAAGTGCAGGGACCGTGGGAACCTAGTGTTAAGACACTCCGTTGCTTAGCCCCTGCTTTCTCCGTCCCCGCTTTCCGCCGTTTTTGAGGCATTGCGTGTTGAGTGGCGTAACTCAACGCCGCGCTTTGCCTAGTTTGCCAGAGCGAAGAAAATGGAAATAGAAAAATCCATCCTCTCCGACTGGGGATCGAACCCAGTAACCGTCGCGTTTACAGGCAGACGCTTACGCCTCTGCGCCACGACGGTCCTCATATGTCACATTTGACATCCTATTTACGCATATCTGTGGCATACATATCACAAGATGTCGTGCTGTATAAAGTCAAAGTCAAAGTCAAAGTCAAAACAATTTTATTCAAAATAAGAAGTACAAGCTTCATTTTTTGAACGTCAAACAATCAATTTAATTTACCACCGGTTCGCTAAAGTTAATGCCTCATACCTGAGAAGAACCGGCGTAAGAAACTCAGCGGGACTTAATCTGCTTTATTTTTTTTTTTTAATTTCTAGATATTTACAATTTCACAATTCCTATTATTGACAACGATACTCTTGAACTAGACTGGAGCGAGCATTTCATTCCCAAGGTGTGTTACCATTTACGAAATCATTAATATGGTAATAACCTTTAATACACAAACGTCGTTTCACAACTTTTTTAAATTGTGATATAGAACAAATATATGTATATATGTTATAGTATGAACAAATATATAATAATGTATGAACAAATATATGTATATATGTTATAGTATATATGTTATATATCTATTTGCGTACTTCAGTAAAGGTGATATATTTAAAAAAATCATGCTAATTTTACATTTACAATGTGCAAAACAATATATAACAGAAAGTTGTATAATCGAATTTTGCGGAAAAAAAAATTAAGACAAAAATTGAGTCCATTTTCATGACTCTTGCTACAGTTAATAGAAAACAATGCAGTTCTCTTCTTTTAAATATAAATAAATGCATAAATACATTTATGTACAGTGATGAAATCGGAAGAAACATGGGCCAGATATTAAACTCACATTTGCAAGGACAGATGGTTATCAATAATTGTTTACCAAACTGTAACCTATTAAATATACAAAACCTAGTTCAGACTGATAGTAAACATTACAATAAAGACACAAATTTAATTATTTTTATTGGTAATAGAAAGAATGTTACTAATTCAAATTTAATAACCTTTTATGAATCATTGAGTAAATTAAATATAAATAAGATAATAATTTTTACATTTCCCTATTCAAATAGTGTGCCACAGTGGGAAAATAACCTTAGGTATAAGTTAAATGTAGCACTTTATAATATGTGTGCTTATAATTCAATATTCAATGTTATAGAGACAAATAATTATGTTAGTAATTATTATATTTTAAGACATGGTAGTTATACACTACCTAAATTTATTAAGAGACAGATAGCAATTTCACTATCATATTATTTTTCAATTTTAGCTAAAAATTCCGCTAAACAATGTGTCTCTTCTGGACACAGCACTATTAAGACATTGGAATTTATTCCAAGTAATAATTTAAACTAAGTCACAGGACAACAGAGGTTCCAGTCTCTAGCCAATTATTAGAATTGTCAATTAAATATAATAATTATACAAAAAATATTGTAAACATTACTAAAACCAACAATGTAAACATTATCAACTTGGTGCATCAAAATATACAATGTTTAAAAAGTAAAGAATTAGAATTAGATTTATTTTTGAATAGTGATAATATTGATATTATTTGTTTAACTGAACATTGGTTAAAACAACATGAATTAATATTTAACTTCAAGTGTCACCAAGTTGGTAGTTCGTTCACCAGATTAAATTCTGTTCACGGTGGCTCTTTGATATTACTTAATAGAAATTTAAAATTTAAAGAACTTAAAAACATTGTGAGCCTATCTGTTGAACGAACAATTGAATTATCATGTATTGAATTAGAGCAATTCATTGTAGTTTGTGTGTACAGACCCCCCTTATCATGTTTTAATGAATTTGAAAAGATTATGGATGAAGTTTTAATAAAACTAACAAAGTCAAGAAAGAAACTTATTGTTTGTGGAGATTTTAATATTAATTTATTAGATTGTAATAATTCACTTAGTAACAAATTATTAAACTTATTTAATTCCCATAATCTTTTGAATATGTTTATGGAGCCTACTAGAATTACATCTACCAGCGCCACTTGTATTGATAATATATTTACAAATTTAACACCAATCAGTAAATTAGTATTCAGCAAGTTAGATTCCGATCATTGTGGCCAGTTAATTAAGTTTGAAAATGTTAGGAGAAAGATGTACAAAAAGAATATAACTTTTGTACCAGTAACTGTGGAGCGGGTGAATACCTTAAAGAATGACTTAATTAGTTATTTACCAACACATATAAATAATTTTTCACCCAATGAATTATATAATAATTTCTTTCATACATTTACAAAACTTTTCAATTCTGTATTTACCTCCAAAACAATGTCAGTTACTGATACATTAGTTTTTAGTGAGTGGGCAACGGCGGAGTTACACAAGGATAGGGAAAATTGTATGAGCTATATGCGGAAAGGCGTTACAATACCAGTGATGAGTTTAGGGACAGGGTTAAATTGTTTTCCAAAACATTTAAATCTGAATGTAAGTTGGCTAAATCGCGTCACATTAAGACTAAAATTCAAAATAGTAGCAATAAGATCAAGGCTACCTGGAAGATAATTAATGAGGAGACTGGAAGTGTCAAAACGCGAAGTAATGACTTTAAATTACTTATAAACAGTACTTTAATTACTTCTGACGCGGAAATTGCCACTGCATTCGAAAATTTCTTTACTGATATTCCAGTTTCCACAACCAAGTCTCTAAATTCCTCATCGGTCGCCGCCATGTCACTACTAAAAGGTAATGTAACCGAATGTAATGTTGAGTTAAAATTTAGAAAAGTACATGCCCAAGATATTGTTAAAATCTTTAAATTGATTAAAGTTAAAAAGACAAATGACTTGTGGGGCATATCTGTTAGCATAATTAAATCGTTAATTGACATTGTTGCACCTGATTTGGCGTTGATATTTAATACTTGCGTTGACTGTGGTGTATTTCCTGATTTAATGAAATATAGTAAAATCACTCCACTATTTAAATCGGGTAGTACGACAGATCCCACTAATTTTAGACCTATTTCAGTACTACCTACATTTAGCAAGATTTTTGAAAAACTAGTTTTGTCTCAATTAATTAATCATTTTTATAAGAATCAATTGCTACATACAAAACAGTTTGGATTCACTCGGGGTCGCTCAACAACCGATGCTGGTGTTGACTTAATACTTAATATTTTTGAAGCCTGGGAGGAGTCACGTGACGCTCTAGGAGTGTTCTGTGATTTGTCCAAGGCATTTGATTGTGTACAGCATGAAACATTAATTCAGAAATTACACCACTACGGAATAAGAAATAAAGCTCTGGACTTTGTCAGTTCTTACCTAAATGATAGAATCCAGAAAGTAGACATTAATGGAAAGCGTTCTCCCGGGTCATTTGTCAAAATGGGGGTGCCACAGGGCTCGATATTAGGCCCTTTTCTGTTCCTTATCTATATTAATGACCTACCTTACCTTGTAAAGGACAAACATGGGATAGTATTATTTGCAGATGATACATCTTTGATTTTTAAAATAAATAGAGGACATGATGAAATTGACAATGTGAACAATACTCTCTCAAATATTGTCAAATGGTTTAATGTCAATAATTTACTGTTAAATGAGAAGAAAACGAAGTGTATTAAATTCACACTCCCGAATGTTAAATGTGCCAAAACTATTGTAAAAATTGGCGATGGGGAACTAAATTTAGTAAATACTACAGTTTTTCTGGGCATTACTTTAGATTCAAAACTTCAGTGGGGCCCTCATGTGAACGATTTGTCGAACAGACTTAGCTCAGCCGCGTATGCGATCAAAAAGATCCGCTACTTAACCGACGTCAATACCGCTAGACTAGTTTATTTTAGTTACTTCCACAGCATTATGTCATATGGTATACTATTATGGGGTAATGCTGCTGATATTGATACTATATTTGTTCTTCAGAAACGGGCTGTTCGAGCAATCTATAACATGAGGCCCAGAGATTCCCTTAGGGATAAATTTAAAAAATTTAAAATCATGACTCTTCACAGTCAATATATATTCGAGAATTTAATATATATTCATAAAAATATTGATAAATTTAGATTAAATTGTGATGTTCACAATGTTAATACGAGGAATAAGTATAAACTCGTTATGCCCACCACTAGGCTCCATAAAATAGGCAACTCCTTCCCATGTAATTGTGTCCGTTTCTACAATAAACTGCCGAAAGAAGTATTTGATCTCTCGTTAAATAAATTTAAAATCTATGTTAAACGGCAATTAATTACTAAATCCTATTATAGTGTAAAGGATTACATTGATGATAAAACGGCATGGAATTAATGAATTGCTCATAAGTTCGAGTGACGTTTGTGAAGTGATCACAATAGGTTTAGGGAAACCTGGCTGAGTTTGTTGTGGGCTCTTCTCACCAGGCCGCGCTTGGAACCCTCGTAACCTTAGTTTTAAGTCATGGAGTGTGTAGGTTTCAGAGGGGCTCAATTCGATATTTACTATCAAATTGGGCTCCTTTGACACTCCTCCGTTCGCTCTGACGTACACAAGTGATCATCTTATTGATTCTAAGTGGAAAATAAATAAATAAATAAATGAGTGTTCTAAAATTTATCAACCTTTACACCGTTTTTTGACTTATAATCCTAAAATTGCTACGAAGCCCTCGGTCATTGATCATCAACGACGAACGTGACAGTTATTTACACTATATTATTGTATGTCTCAGGTGGATATCACCACGAGCTAGGTAAAACTGACAGACGTCTACCACCGTCCTGGACGGCCCGTGGTCGTGCATAATAAAGTGCCTGAAGCATGTTAAGATAGTATTACTAAACAATACTATCCTGAATATTGGAAATTAAAATGATGTCATATAGAAACAATAGCTATGAACCGATAAATAAATAAATAGCTTTACAATGTCATCTACATATAGCAGTATAGGCAGAGGAACCTAGTGTTAAGACACGCCGTTCTCATCTTCCTGTCCAATTTTAGGAATATTTCGTGTTGGATTTCGGAAGTCCGCCCCGTGATTTGTCTTTTCACATCTATGGAATGATATAACTCCATTCTCCGAGTGGGAATTGATCTCCCAACTGTTGCATTTACACCAACAGTGTAGTGCAGCATTACGCTTACCTCGTGAATAGTAGAATAGTTGCTCTAATTTATTAAATAGAATTCTATCGAACTTTCTATCAAACCTAACTTAACATTAAATATTTTAGTATTTCAAACGAGGTAGAAGTTTTTATTTAACATTTTTTTTCTGGATTCCGTTAGTGTTTCATACAAAATAAGATTCAATCTGTATAAATAATTATTAAAATATGTACAAATTTATCTTCATTTAACTAATTTATGTATCAAAAATGGCAAAAAATACCCAAAAAATAACGTGAAATAATTTCCAAAAATATTTTTCGCCCAATATCTTTATATTAAAAAGTAAATGACCCCGACGATGAACCACAAAGTAGGTCCAAAAGTAATACTTAAGACGCTAACTTGGAGCTTACGGTCCGATAAAACGATTTTCTCGCTATTTTCCCCTTAATACATCGCGTCGTTCGTTTACGACCATCGTTAGATGAAGACAAAAATAGCAAAGATTACTATAGTTAAGAAAAATTCAAAATTTTTTTAGCCTCACGCCGTACCCTGCACATACCAGGGCAGGGAGAAAACCCTACGTTCCGTTTCTCACTTTCTGAGACTATCAAAGACTAAGACTATCAAAGAAAATCTCTTCATACTTCTCTTAATGTAAAAAACTCAAACTGAAACTTGAGCCTTCCTAAATGACAGATACACAAAAATTGCTGTATATATTAATTATTGAATTATATGTAACTACACTATCTTTCCTCATAGTGAAAAGAAAAGTTAACTTAACCTTAGATTCCGCATTCAACGTGCATCTCAACAATTGGCAGACGTGAGATATTGCCTCAATTAAGAGGACAGAATTAAGAAGAATTAAAGAATTAAGAATTAAATACTGTTTACCATCTCACAGTCGAGTTGATAAGGGTTCATAATCTATATTAAGACACTGTTTCATTACTTTACGGCAATATCACTTATTCAATTCAATTATAATTAATTTGTAATAAATTAGAAATCTTTAGAATCGTAGTAATAACAATTTAGGATAAGTAAGAAAAAAAAACGACCTCAAATGTTTATGGCGTCGTGATGTTCAGAGGATGCTACTTAGTTATTTATTACCCGGATATTTGAATTCGTGTACAACTTTTAAACAGCCTTCTCATTTTGTGCCGTGAATTTGGGTGACATATGGCTTATTATTTGGTGGTAAAAGATATAATATGAGATCAAAGGTAGGCAGCGGAAGCCATATATTCCAAATTATTTGCATAGTCGCAAAATTTAAAGAAAAACATATTACGAAAAAATATAACAAATTAAAACATTATACAAATGAATTATTTTCATATTAAAAATTGCGCCACACTATCTCATACATTAGGGCCAGTCGCGACTTTTTTACTATCACAGCGGTTTTAAAAGAGCATTTTTCGGCATTCGGCCAGATTTTAATAAGTGCTGGTCGAGTGAGATTTAATTTCTATCTTTCACTACCAGAATGTATGGAAAAGCACGGCAAGTGAGATTCCGGTTGTAGTGTTTGGGTTCAGTACTCAAAATCATGTTTTATTAGGTTAAAAAATTAGGAAAAATAGTTCCTAAAGAAGTAAAATATGATTAAAAAAGTTCTATAAAGAGTTGAAGTGGTAATTTTATTGATTTGTGACGATTACAGGTTATTTTTAGTGTGATAAAACAAATAATACAGAAATAAAAACTATGACAGCTGATGTAGGTAACTAGACATATTTGATAAAATGTGCCTGTGCTGTGGAGTTATTCTGTTAAAAGAATTGTTTTTATGATATAATTGATTAAGAGAAGAAACATGTATATATAATCTTTTCGACTTGAACTAAAATTGACGTGTATCATAATTTATATAGAAGACACACTGTATAAAATACTGCTCCCATATTCTTATATATAAAGAAGGTACGAGGATGTACAATATGTACATTTTACTAAACCTTGACAAGCTGTATACCCTTTTTATCAGAATATAGCAGTGTTCGTTTTGTGAAGAATGATGGTGTATAAAGAAATTATCGTTTTGTAAAGAATAGAGGATAATACATACATGGTGCGTGAAAACCTCCCTTTATAGATGTTATAAAAATGAAATATAATACTTCAGCGTCACCCTGAATCCTGGTTATACGTATGTAAAGGAAACCTCATGCAAATACATATTTTGTTCCAACTTTCCATATGGCTTGTTGAGTTGTGGAGTTTAACGAAGCTATTATTCATAAAAACCGGATGAATAATAAAATATTTGTTCTCTAGTTCAATCCATGACCATGGTGTTAATAGTGACGGCTTTTTAGGCGTTAAATAACGATAATTTCAAATAAATTTGTATATCCATTTCTCCCTCTTATAATTAATTATAAGAGAGAGAAATACGTTGCATTAAAAATAATAAATTAATATTAAATAACAAAAGTAATAGTTGTATTTACAAATATTTTACTTCTTCTGCAAAATTTTTCAAGAAGAAGTATATGATTTAGCTCAACAGTATTTCTAAGTTATACAAACACAGTTCAGTATTTGATTGTTTGAAATGAGTTAGTTTAATCCTGATGTATCTGTTGTATAGGTACGCGTTGCTTTACGTTGCGCGAGCTCGTTTTAATGTTAATTAAGTTAATTAATCGGATATCAAAAGTCATTATTTAAGTCTGTTAAGTTAGGTTAAAAAATGTCAATTACGAATATCGGTAACAATTAATTAAATAAGTTGTAGAATTAAGTCAAAAACTTATAAGTACTTTAGATTGTACGGCTCTGAAGTAGTTATTAAATTTTACTTCTTATTTAAGAATGCTTAAAATTTTTAAAAATATGTAAACGTAAACTATTACAATAAATTTTATAGCCATCGACCTCTATCATACACCGTCTGGGGCATTAAGGAAATGACACATGTTTCATTTGCCCTATAAATTGAAGCGAATGCGGTCGCTTTGGCAATACAGAATATTGCAGCTATAAAAATTTTAATACTGTTTCGATGGTATGTCACTATATATACTGTGAAAAGCGATTAATTATTGGTATGGTATATTATAATTTCATATGTCGTATATGTTTCATATTATTTGTAATATTATCGTCATTCAAGCGAAAGTATTGTATACTGACTATTCAACTAATTGTTCAAGTATTTGTTAACGTTACATAAAATATCACGGCTATACTAGGGAAGTAAACCAATTCGTGTAAAATTAACACTCGAAAACAATGGTATACTCACCCAAGCCGTGTTAGATACGATACACCTAGAGAACTATGAGGTATAGGGGTGGAATCTCGCTAATATACTTTATAAGTCCGAAACGAGATTATCCGCCGTAAGACTAGAGTAACAAACCTAGTCTGCATGTGTCGCAAATTGAAGTTACAGTGGACGGACTCTTGAATAGAGACCATGTCTTGTCAATCATAGCGTTGGACTCCCTCCTGCCAGATAGACCAATGATAGTGAATTGATGGTAAAACGAAAGAATGTGTCTTATTGTAAACTCTGCAGGGGAATGCAAGATTGATGTGATGTGATAATATATTTTTATAAAATAGCTAAAAAAATATTGTAATAAGAAATCGTGTATACATAAATAGTAATATAAAATCGCTATCTTATGCAGCACACACTCAATACATCGCGAATACGACATGGAAAACCGATGGCAACACTTCATTCCGCCCGCGCCGGTCTCCGGAAAACTAAATAAAACAAATTTGGTTTACGCCATCTCTCATATCTGCATTTATGTATATTGAGAATAGCTTAACTCTTAAAGTTATTATTTTACCCGGTGTGGTACATAGCACAGTGCCTGAATGTAAACTAATCGTACTTGGGGAGAACAGATTATGTTATAATTTTTTCGGCATAATTTAGTCATTGCATGTTGAGTGGCAGAACGTAACAGACTTCCACCAAAATAGGACGTTCCTTCTAAAGCTTGATATAACCCTAATAAAACAGAAACATTTTATTAGTGTTATCGGAATGAATAAAGTAGCTTTTTTATATAAAAAGTCAATTAAGTTTTAACACACATTAAATATAATTAGTGACAGCTTAATATTATTTAAGCACTAACTGACATGTAATGTTACACACATTACATATATATAGCAAAGTGTCATCAAAACATAGTTAACTAGGTCTCAATAAAATTGGCTGGTTTCTTATTTTTAGTTCAATTTCATTTCTCTTGTGTGTCGAGGAAGCAATTTTCTTGTAAACAGCAGCCCAGAGCTGTTAGTATTTTGAAGTGAATATTTTGTTACAAGCTATAACAAAAAGTATTTCAATAAGTTAGCTTCTAGCGTCAATATAAAATATATAAATTTTTATTTATAAATTTTAAATGTAAATACCTACATACATACATTCTATATATCACCCGAATGTAACAAAGGGAGTCTTAAAGTCGATCTGTTTTCAACTTTTATTATAATTTTAAAGGCTAGATTGATAATTACAAAATTTGTCTATTATATATATATTCCTTATTGCATAACAGTAACAATTAGAAATTCTACATATGAGAGGTATGTATACAATGGCGGGCTTATCTCTAAAAGAAATCTCTTCCAGCCAACCAGTGTAAGTGCCAAACAACGGGTCAAAACACAATGCAATAAATAGTATAAGCAAATCAAGTTTAAAAATTTATAAAATAATACATACATACATACACATATAATATATACATACGTATCACTATACTTATAAATATATACATAGATATATACATACATAAAACATATACATATTTACGTTAAAAATAATAATATAAAATAAATACACAAACTAAAGAAGGACGATGAATTGAGTCTAGGTCAACTATTTTCGATAGCGAGGAAATGCTTTTTCAAGTGAGATTTGAAAGATTTTAGTGAAGGACATCTCTGGATGTGAACGGGAAGTTGGTTCCAAAGAGATGCGGCATATACGGAAAAACATTTATGCAGCAATTTGGTGTTGCTCTTCGGTATGTCAAGTGTCGGTATGACACAAGACCGCCTAGAGCGTGAGGGAGGAGGAAGCACAGTGAATCGGGAGCGTAGATAAGAAGGAAAGTTGTGGAAATTGAGAATCTTAAATAGCAGCGTAAGGATGTGCATATCACGGCGAAGGCGGATTGGGAGCCAATTGAGTTGAGCACGAAATTCAGAAACATGATCATATTTACGTAGACCAAAAATGAAACGAATGGCTAGGTTTTGTAATCGCTCTAACTTATTTAGCAGCTCCTCGGTTACATCTAGATAGCAAACATCGGCATAGTCAAGTATCGGAAGCAAAAGACATTGCGCTAGCATAATTTTGGTGTTGTGAGGGAGGAAGTATTGGAGGCGCTTAAGAGAATGAAAAGAGAAATGCATGCGCCTGCTAATTTCGTTAATATGCGGCGCCCATGACATGTTGCTGTCAATTAAAAGCCCTAAGTTCTTAACCTTGTCGAAATAGGGAATTGTTACTCCCGAGTATTGTACACCCGAGTATATACTTAAGTAGAACTACCTAATGTACACTTAAAACGTTCAGAGGCTAAAATTTAGTAGAAATCTCAAAAATGATTTAAGAATCACCACTTCAAAAATTTTAACTAAATTGTACCTTAAAAAATAGTGCGAATACCCAAAACCAGTAATAATTTGTATAAAATATTATTACAGCTTAAAATTATAAAATTAAGTAAAATTTCATAGAACATTAAAGGTGGAAGACTTTGTTTTCGCTTAGTAATTAAAGGAGTAAGGAGTCTCTTGGGACTTTGTTAGAGCTTCATCTTGTCGCAACTGATGTTGGAACTTAGAAGGTGTCAAGTTTATTTCAATTATATCAACGAATATACGTTCTATTTTATATATTATATTATAATACTATTCTTTCTTATGTCTACCACAGTGCAGCTTTGATTTTTACCGACTTCCGTCAACTCGCAAAATCTCTTCTCATTTTTCTTTTCTGTTCTCTTTTGTTCTTTTCTGTTTCTACTATTGTTTTCTTTTTTATTCTTTTCTATATTCTTTCCTGTAACTTTTTGACACTTATTATGTACTCGTTTTTAAACTCTTTTTTTAGCTTCACATATACGGGATATGGCAGAATAGGTAGAAGGATCCACAATCATAGAAGGTTAGTGTTAAGACATTTTGTTCTCTACTTTCCAACATTTTTGAGATATGTCTAGTAGCTGGTAACTAGAAAAAATGAAAATCAAAGAGTCCCTTCTCCCCGAGTGAGAATTGAACTCACATGTCGTCACATTTACGGAAAGTAATCTTTGAGACGCCACGGTCTATATATCTTCTTATTTTGTTATTCCGGTGAATTTACATGTGGAACAAATTGAATTTTTGCGTAAATGAAAAAAATTACATCGCTCAATAGTTTCACATTTCCAAATCAGGGATGATGATGAGTTAGAGAAAGTATATTTTAATAGCTATCTGTAGAGTTTTTGAATTGAAGCTAAGAAAATTATTCTTCTTACTTTACGTCGTCAGTCGTAAGTCTGTCAAATTAGGACTATTTAAATAGTTTCAATTACATAAAATAACTTTTATTAAAAGAAACATTCGAGACGAATTTGTTTTTTACCAATACGAAGTTACTGATTAAAAGAAAACTTTAATGAAATTTAATAAATCATTTTCTCGTTAATATTTTCAATGTACCACTACATTGTTTTTATAAGTATTATATATGGATTAAAATAAAAAGTAGCACGTTATAATTTCAGAGAACATTTTAACAATTATATTTTAAACTGGATCAAAGGTAACTCTAATTAGAGGGATTTTCGTTGTGATTTTTCATATTCCCCACAAAAGGTTCTTTATGAGGCTCTTATATTAAGAAAAACATCAAAGGTTATGTTCTTAACAAATCGTAAATTGTAACCAATTGCAAAATTAAAAATAAATAAAATAAGCTTTAAGAAAGCTTTTTAAAACCTTAAAGCAATTTTCTTACAACATTTGAGATTTTGTACCAATAAGACTAAGGGTTTAGGCTTTTGCTGACAAAATCTCAGATGGAAAATATGTTCCTTATATGGCAGATAAGCAATAAATATTGGCTCCACAGAACTCCGATAGAAATATCTATCAGACTTTTTTAAACTATCTACTGATTTAGGTAGCTGACTAATTATAATTATAATTCATTATAATATTAAAATTATTCAAACGCTGCGTTAATAAAATATATGCTAATTGAATCTGAGTAAGCTGCTAATCAGATTAAACACATGTGCACGTAAGATGTAAACTTTATACTATAAACGTCGTGTGTGGAAAAAGCAATATAAGCGTTTTAAATAGAAAATATACTTTTCAAAGGTATTTTTAGTTTAAAGAAATGTATTTTTAGTTTAAAACTTTATTTGCCTGCTTCACACAAACTTTTTGCATCCAGCAAACTAACAGGATGGGAAATAAATATTATCTTACAACACTACCTGTCACTATGATTAATTTATTTTACTTTATTTTTATACAACACGCATATTTTGTATTAAGATATTTTATTGCGTAATACTTATTCTCATTTAATAATGTGATAATTTTATATGTAAGTGTATGTGTGTGTATATGTGTATGTATATATATGTATGTATGTATGTATGTGTTTGTTTGTTTGTATGTACATATTTATGTATATTTTATACACTACTTAAATATTACTTGCACCCCATCCCTACTTCAATTTTGCTATTTCCTCTGCATTAAGGTTGCCTGGCAGAGATTGCTATTTAGCAATAAGGCCGCCTTTTGTACCAACGTATGTTCTTATTTTGTAATTTCTGTATATATTATTGGGTGTACAATAAAGAATTTTTATTATTATTGTTATTATTATTATCAAAATCATCCGCATATGGAATAAAAAAAATTATAAAATAAGGTAAGTCAATAATTGGACGAGACCAAAGAGATATACAGGTTGCACTTGGTGTTCCTGCGCGGTATACGGCGTGAGAATAAATGGAATAGATCTAGAAAACTCTACTTTAGATGGTATAGATACATGACTATTATCCTAACAATACACGTACAATACGAGTAAACTATAGCGTCAAATAAAATAGAGCAGGTACGAGAAAAAAATTAAATAGTAAAAATGCACACAATACGCGACGCATCGTTTCCAAACAAAATATATCACGTAAAGCTTTTAACGTGACACATGTATGATATATATTTTTTAATTTTTGTATATATTTACAAATATTATAGTTGTTTTAGCTCATTTTTTAGTTTCTAATCGGCTCTCCTCAGCACAACTTACCTTACGAGCTAATGGTTCCTACAGGAATGACATTAGTGACACTTTAATGCAAATTGATAAATTAAAAGCATTTGTGGTTACCAAATTAAAATAATATATATTTTCTTTATCATATATACTTACAATTTAGTTTAAAAGCAAGCATTCTTGCAATAAAAAAATATCTGCACTTCATTTCCCGTATAAGGCAGAGTACGCCGAAAGAACTAGAGTGGCAAAATTAATTTATTCTTCTAAGTGAGAGTCAAACCTTCAACCGTCCTGTTTACAGTCACACACTATGCCGTTGCTTCATGACATCCTGCAAAACTATTTCTTTATTATTTACCTAGCACTTCATGCACTAAGAACGGATCAAAGGTCACATTCAATTTTTTATAATTTCCATTTGAACAGGTAATCAAGCCACAGCTAACGGCTAACTAGTTTAATAGATGCATATTGGTTCATCTGATATAAAATTTGCATTTGATGTTCTGACCACTTCTAGATATACTGGTTATAGCATAACTACATAGCGTTTTAGATCTTTATACCGAGAGCAATACTGACTTAGGAACGTGAGAATCATATTAAGTATAAGTAATAACTTGGCGTTAAATTTCGTTTCACTTGTTACCTTTGAGTAAATTGTGTAAACGTTTATTTATTTTTATTCCTCTTATTTTGTTAATCCACAATAAGGATAGAAAAATGCTTGGCTGTAGTGACATTTGGGCGCGCGCCTCATGGAAGCCGTCGCTCTAACAATTAAGCCATTATGCAATTATCACTTTAAATATAACACAAATATTTAATAACATAGCATTATTCCTGAAATATGCTTTGGATATCGAAAATTTGGGAAAATCTTCCTACAAGGACTACAGAGTAAGTTTTAAAAAGCGTATAAAAATTCGATGCAGCGTTATGAACAGCGCATTGAACAATCCTTATATGTTTTCTTTAAGCATACAATATTTTGGATTTCACATGAAATTTACCGTTCATAAAAAATTAGAAATACGGAAGAAATAATTAATTATAAAAAAATATATTAATGTTTTTTTTTATTTGTGTCCGCCTGCGTAGGTGTCGGTTACCGCTTCAAAAAGCCTACCGAAGAAAAACACGATCAGCAAAATGATTCATAGGTCAGTTAACAGACACCGACGCTAATATCAACGACGACAGTCATCATTAGCAGGCTGCACAGACTGTCTTTCTGTGGATTGGTGGTGGTGGTTCAGTCGAAATCATAATATTTTATTTTCACCATTTTTGAACCTATTCATTACAACTAAACAAATTTTACCTGTTTATAATATTAGTATATAATTTTATAAACAAAGCTTTGAAACAAAAGCTCACCTTTAGAAACTAAGAATCACATTTTCGGATTTTTATTCCATATGTTATTTCATAACTTAAACAAGATGTTATTCAATTTAAAATAATGCGAAACAAAAGACTTTTGAACTTGTTCGCAACATAGTGTAGTAATGTTACGAAATACATACCACTAGCATAGACTCTTTAAATTAAAATAACAACGTTCTCATAGTTGTGTTATATTTTTATTTGTTTGCTAACACTACGTAGGTTTTCTAAGTACGCCCTGAAAGAAGTCATTCCTTTGTTCAGTTTATGTATTGTATTTTTAAAATGTAAGTGTAAATTCGATGACTGTGGTATTCTTCTCCTGGTAGGTAGATGGAGTGCGTGGTTTAGTTCCGCCATACAACATACATATCATTTCTCAAGTTCCAACGAGTAAATAGAACAGAGTGTTTTAAAATTAAATTCTCCCTATTCTGTGAGTATGTGAGAAAAACGAAGATGCAAAAATATATTTTTAGTCTAACCCTTATATTGTAATAGGATATAATACCTATATATTTATTCATGAACCTAATTTAATTACTTTAAAAAGGAGCAAATTACAAATAAAAGTTATTTAAAGCTTTTTTTTACAAATGACACCGCCACCGTAAACCACGATATATCATTATTTACATTTCAGAAAAACTACCTATTGTTTAATTTATAAAGTCATTACATCAGTCAACCTATTTTCTAAAGTAAGTAAAATATTTCATTTAAGTAAATGACTAAAACTAAAATTAAATGAAGATCTTATCTTCTAATGGAATGTCTCATAAAGAGTCGCATTTTGGCTGAAATATGAAGACAAATAATTTATAATAAAGGTTTGGTAAAACAACACTATTATACTGAAAATTTCAGCACAAGTGTTTATTTTTAAATTGCAAAGTATTTTCATAACATACTTATGATGATATATTGTGGTTGAAAGTGGCAGTAATAAGTAATCATAGTGAACCATTTGATGCCATATATCTTACCACGCCCAATTTAGCTGTTTTATGGTAATCGCAACTTTTCTCTCCGGTTAATTCAATTTTCAAAGATACAGTTCAGTGGTCGTCGGCTCCGTTCGCATGCACAAATGCGCTGTTTCCTTTCTGTTGAGACATCAGAATTTGAGAGAAATTCGTCTCTAAAGAGAGTTAATTTTCTTGTACGGAACAATTTTCAATGGAGTTGTCTATTTCGAATTCGTCTTTAGAATGAAAAATATTCTCATAGTTTTCGCTCGCTAATGTATTGTTTTAAATGTGGAGAGTATATAAAACCACACGTAGAGTTGCTTCTGTCGCGAGTTGAGTTCCCTTACGTTATGTATGTGTAGATATATATGTACATACATACATATGTAGGTGATAGTATAGTGGAAAGCGTCACTCCCAGTAGAGGTAACTAAAGAAGAAAATAAGCTTTTGAATTTGCTCGTTGCCAACGTCCATACCACGTTGAACACACCGGTTCTCGTCCGATCACCGAAGTTAAGCAACGTCGGGCGCGGTCAGTACTTGGATGGGTGACCGCCTGGGAACACCGCGTGACGTTGGCTTTTTGCTTCTATTTTCTTTTTTTTATTTTTTTTTTGTGATGAGACGTACTAATAATTGTCCTTCTTTAATCTTTTGCTCCTTCTATTATTACTGTACAGATCTTTACGGGGCTCTACAGGTTGACGTTTTTCTCCCTTCGATTTTCATACAATCTCAATCAACCACGATTGGCTCTGAGTGTGTGTGAATTTCTCCAATTACTCTTTTTGCAAATCAAGCAGTAAGCGGACGGTGGCTTTTGTGAAACATACGTATTATAAAAAATAAAAAAAAAAATAGTCAAACCTTCCGCACAGAGCCGCACTAGGCGTAGTAGCCATTTCTCGCTGGGGTTCGACACGTAGAGCGCTAACAATTGAAGGAAAACAAGACATTGCACGAGTTGTCAACTTTGCCGATAAAATAATCGATATGACTGCTTCATTAATTAACAGCAGACGCGGATGTGGACTTCAAAACGATAGTGATGCCTCGATAGGTAGATAGATACTTTGGAATGATCAATTATGGAAAGTCCAAGCGGAATCAAAAAATAATAGGGTCTATGTAAATATATATTCACAAGTATACGAGCCACTGGGATTATGTGACACTTGTCTCGAACGACCTAGTAACGGACGACGCTAGAAATCTATCAAGAAACGAACAAACAAAACGTTAGTGTTTGTGCGAAGAACTCAGTTTCCACCGAGATTTGAACTCGGATCGCTGGATTCAAAGTCCAGAGTGCTCACCATTACACCATGGAACCGCTTATTAAAACTTTATTTGAATATTAATCTTATCTCGCGAATTATTGGGAATATACTACAGCGTAGGCTCATAATATACCACTTGATCAAACAGTGATCGAATTATATTTAATGATAGACAAACGCTAAACGACATCTCTGAGTGTGTCGAAGGTAGCTTCGATACAGCTCAGTGGTCGTCGGCTCCGTCCGCATGCACAAATGCGCTGTTTCCTTTCTGTTGAGACATCAGAATTTGAGAGAAATTCGTCTCTAAAGAGAGTTAATTTTCTTGTACGGAACAATTTTCAATGGAGTTGTCTATTTCTAATTCGTCTTTAGAATGAAAAATATTCTCATAGTTTTCGTTCGCTAATGTATTGTTTTAAATGTGGAGAGTATATAAAACCACACGTAGAGTTGCTTCTGTCGCGAGTTGAGTTCCCTTACGTTATGTATGTGTAGATATATATGTACATACATACATATGTAGGTGATAGTATAGTGGAAAGCGTCACTCCCAGTAGAGGTAACTAAAGAAGAAAATAAGTTTTTGAATTTGCTCATTGTCAACGTCCATACCACGTTGAACACACCGGTTCTCGTCCGATCATTTATATTAAAAGGAGGAAAACGAGGAAAGCCAAGAATTGAACCTTCACCCGTCACCGTTGTAATTTGAGAGTTGCCGGAGCAGGCTGGATGAGGGTTGCGGAGGACCGGGATGTTTGGCGCAAACTTGGGGAGGCCTATGTCCAGCAGTGGACAGCGATTGGCTGACGACGACGACGACTTTTTTAAAATGTAATCTAAAAAAAACACCATTAAATCTCACGGAATTTAAGTTCGAATTGAAATGTAATCTCCCAAAAACATTAAACACTCGTACATTTGACAATGTAACGCGTTACAAAGCGATTGTTGCGCGACTCTCACAATTTGCTGGCAGATGAATACTATCTCACTGTTTTATGCGAGAACCAACAAAACAATTAAATGACACGGAAAATTCATAATACAGCGTATTGTAAAGAAAAACTAGAAGTTGCTTGAATATTGTTTAAAATAATTGTATGTTTATAGCATTACAAATGTATACAAGACTATAATTGTATATTTTTTGGAGATATGAAGCAGAATGAATGCAAGGCTGGTTTTATGGTGCTCTTGAAAAAAATAGTTCGGTTCAATTGCGATTATTACTCTCTAAATTAGATAAGAATGAGCGACTAGGCAAATTTTATATATAACATATAGTAGTAACTTTAATGCAATCAATTTACGTACATTGCTCTTCCTAACATTCTTTACGTATATTATTCAAAATTTAGCATCTACGCTCAAACACTCAGTATCGTACTATCGTCCAATTAAACCAAACGGGAACTAACATTGCTACGATCAATATAATCAATAACTTATTTTTTTTATGTTTCGTAACAATCGTGGCTTTCGCCACTCAACTCAAAATGGTTTGAAAGGCAGAGAAGTGAGCAACGGACTATTACCAGATTCATTGAGCCCGCATATAGCATGGGGCCCGTATTCTTTGCCTACCCTATATAGATACAACGAATAGCTTAAAACGATCAATCAATATTAAACCTTATATTAAAGATCGATGTATAATTTTATACAGACGTATAACAAATATGTCAATGTGGACCGAATTAAATCTTTCAGATTACGATCTGAACACGAGCGGATCCCATTTTAATTTGCACAGCTGTCACTAATATATGCATGCATAACTGTATATATGTAAGTATGTATATATGTAAAAGATACAAACATAGATTTAATTCTATTAAACATAGATAAATACAAGGATTAGCTTCAATTTTATTCCACTCAATAATATATTAGGTAAAATCAAAACTCCGATCAATTCAAAAACTCCCGTACCGAGAGTTCCCTATTAATTTTAAGATTGTAGGTAGAGGTGAAGTGCAGCGTCATGGTCTAATTTTGAGTAAAATGAATTACAAATACGTATTTAAAATTATTTTTTCAATAAAATATAATTTCGTAATTCTAGATCAAAAGAGTTTTGATTATGTGACGAAATTATCGAAACCTAACTTTTATTTAGAAATACTTTTTTCTAAAAATATTTATAACTAAAATATTAAAAAAAAGCATTATTTGTTGCCAAATTATTGTTCGTTATTATAATATTTGGACGGACCGCTTAGCCGGTTTCAAGAGGTGCGGTTTCAAATTCTGCTGTGTGTTGTTAGCCGAAATTATCATGATATTTAACACGTATTAGTAATCAATTAGGACCGTAGTGGCACAGAGTCGCAGAGGCACGCGTTTGTCTCTAATCATGACAGTGTGAGTGTTCGATTTCCACTCGAGGAGGATGGATTATTTCATTTCCATTTTCTTCACACTAACAACTAGGCAAGTGCGGCGTTGAGTTTCACCACTCGACATGCAATTCCTCAAAACAAAATTGGAACATACGGAACAGATTGTGTTAACAGAAGATTTCCATAGTTTTCATATTTGAAGAATATATGTATACCAAAATATTCTTTTAAAATTTTTTACAAATATAATTCATAAAGTAAACTGTGAAGAAAAAGTTTAACTGTGAAGCAGACACGAAAGTTGAAGGCAAGCAAAGGTTTTTGCAGCATTTGCTGCAATTTACTTGCCTTTTCATTTAACGTCATATTTTTAATAGATCATTATTTAAATGTAAAATTTTTTTAAATATTTTATTATATTATGGGATTCTATAATCATATATTACATAGATCAATCTGTCGGGATGCTCTCAGAGGTATAAGTTTTCATCCTACACTGTAGTTGAGTTTTCTCTACTAAATATATAATTCTGAAAATACACTTTCTTATTCTATTAATACTCTCTGATTTTACACTCTTTCAATGCATTAATATACAAATCTACTGTACACTTATGTTTACTTACTCAGCTTCAATACTAAATAGTGAATAGCCAGCTTTAACAGGCAGCTCCATTCAAGCGTAGAGGGAACCACACGAAGCGCATAGGATAAAACCTATTTGAAAGCTTCGAGACCAGTGCTTTTGGAAGAAGCTACGAAATATTTTATTGAAAGCTTAGTTCAAGTTAGCATTCAAATAATATAATAGCCAAATTTATATTTAACTAACAATATACAAATTAGACATGCCGTTTTTGTAGCCAACACAATTATTACATTTTAAGATTATAGTACATTATTAGCGAAGGTTGCAGATTCATATTCATCTTGAGGAAATGAATTATTTATATTTTAATTTGAAATTAAAAAGTGTACCTTTTATCTATTTTGTTATATAAGGAAATAAACTCAAAGCCATATCCTTTTCACTCTCCCCCTTTTTAAAACATATTTTTCAATACACAAATAGCCTAAAGCATACAATAATACAGCCACAAAAGCACTGTGAGTAGCGAACTTTAGCAACTTCAATGTACAATAGACAAATATCTTGTATCAGATCCGTAACGCGACGGTTTCTGGGTTCGAATCCCACTCGGGGATTTTTTTATTTCTATTTTCTTCGCTCTGGCAGACTAGACAAAGCGCGGCGTTAAGTTCCACCACTTAACACGCAATGCCTCAAAAAAGACGGAAAGCGGGAACGGAGAAAGCAGGGACTAAGCAACGGGGTGTCTTAACACTAGGTTCAAATGGTGCCTGCAGTTCCCTCTGCCTACCCTGCAATATGCAGGATAAAACGTGAAGCTAAAAAAAAGGTCCGTATCAATAATTATAAGTAAATTTAATATTTTATTTAATTAAAATAATAATAATTAGGTTATACAAAACCATGACACGGTATTAAAATCGATTTATTTATACCACGGTCGAGCAGTCAGCTAAACGGTACAAAGTTAGATAAATCACAACGGCAACTATTGTGTGGACGATAAATTACACTTTTTTTGGCTCGCCTCACGTTCACTGGTCGCCTACAGTCATGAAGATTCGATTTATAAGCTGACGTTACGTCGTATTGATTTTTTTGCATTACTTATTAGAAGCAAATGCGTAACAGGAATTTTGCAAACAAATTTTGTAGTTACAATTTTTTGTAAATAACAAAAAACTTTTGAAGTAATACAATGTCGTATCACATTCGTCGTATCCATCCAAAGTTCGTATGTTATAAAAACCTTTAAACACAATATAGTTCTTTCCCGCCCGTGGCTTGGCAGCCTCTACATATTTGATACGTCGGTAATCAACACTGAGTCATGCATTGGATGGCCGATTGTTTTGCTGTTTATTTAGTGTTTTGTATTCAAATTTACAAAAAACTTTTGAAGTAACAAAAAAAGGGACAGGATCTGTCCATGGCTGTAGGTTCGATTCTCATTTGATTTTTGCCTTTTTAAACTTATATTACATTTCTAGAAATGTTTTTGGTACTTGTGAAATTTCCACGAAAGGCAAAGAAAAAACACAGTAATCTAAGACTCCATTGAATTGTGCATAATGTTTAAAAAAGTACAACTATAGGTCGTATATCAAGTATGTTGCGCTCTAAGCTTTTATTGCTTTGGACCATTCATTTCAAATAACATGAAAGTTTCACGAGAATAGAAATATGAACAGTTGTATTTACCTAATTTTCAAAGGTCTCTAAACTTGAAAATTGTTTAAAATAAGTAATCTAGTGGAACTAAAGTTTCTAGAGGCCTTGTACTTGGAGAAATTATAGTTATATTATGAAGTTATTGCTTAATTATTGGCCTAGTGACCTAGTAACGTACGCTGAGAAACGAATGGTTGTAGAGTTCCTCGTTTTCTTCTTTTAGTTCTGTTAACAATATTGTACACAAATTGTTAAAACCTAACCTTCAACTATCTAACTTTATTAATGGACACAAATTCAATCTAGAAAGAAAAGCATTAAATATGTAAGGTTACGTTAAAATTTAATATGTTAGTATGTGTTTTTTTAAATCAATTTTAATTACTTTTGTTAATAATCTGCTAAGATATGAATATTAACACTAAACAACTGTGGGTGGGGCAATGACAAAATGTGGGGGTAAATCATAAAAGGGGGCGAGGTCGGTTGACCAGGGGCATTCTAGTCGGAGTCTCGAGAGAGTGAACACGAAAATAAATTGTGAGCTATCGAATGTAACGCCGTCTGACAATTTTGTAACTAGAAGTTATTGTATATTATAATCAAAAGTTAATTATTGAAGTTGGCGTTTTAATTCAATCCTGGAAGTAAGGTGAAGTCTACATCTCAGAAGTGGGATCATCTACGTAAGTACCTACAATTTATTTTGTAATATCTGTACAGATTTATTTCTTTGTAATTTTGTTATGATTATGATACTACCCACCGTTGTAAGATTTATTAAAGTAAAGAAAGAACGAAATATGATTTACTCTTTTACATATTCATATACATACATTCTGGTTTTAAGATTATATAAAATAGAAGTGGGTACAAGTGATAAGGTTCTTTACTGATTTATCCAAATTAAAAAGTGGCAAACAGCTAGGTTATATGTTTTAAATAGTCATTTACTTATATATTCCTGCTGCATGAGCAATTGAATATATATATATATATTTTTTTAATTTATTTAGGAGTTAATTTTATTTCATGTTATAAGTAATAAAATTATTCATTTCTTTTATTTTCTTTTTAAAAAAGATTGTGGTTGAGAATTTTATCGGAAGTCCCTAGTATACTATTGTAGTAACATTTTTATTTATTGAATACGAAGTAGATAGATAGTTATATTAATGGCTTATATACGTATGTATATATAGGTTGTTTATCCACTAAACTAATACTAGAAATTGGCTGTGAGTTTTAGAACATGAACGAGGGAAGGGAAAGGCGGCTAGAAACACCTTCGTGCAGTCGAAGACAAAGTCGAGAGGGATCCCGCCGCAGCCCAATCACCCGCTCTCCGATACGCAGTCGCAGTCGTCTCAGCCGTAGCCGCGACAAGGAGGCGGCTAGCTACCGTGAACGAGTTCAGCAGCTGGAACGAGCACTACAACGAGAACGCGAACTTCTGCAGCGTCAGGAAAGGGGTTCACGACGTCCTGCTTCGGAGGAGCTTCGTCCAGCATCATGTCGACGAACCACTACGAGAACAGAGGCGCTACGACGCGTCGATGAGCGAAAGGAAGGGAACGGCCGTGAGCTTCGCACATCATACACCAGGTCACGTAGTCCATCATTCTTGTTCGAAAGAAAGACGGTAATACGAGACTATGCGTAGACTACAGGATGCTTAACTCAGTAACATTGAAAGAACGATATCCTATGCCTGTCATAGAAGATGAAATCTCAAGGTTGTCGGGTCAAGCATGGTTTGTCACTTTGGATCTGATGTCCGGCTATTATCAGGTACCGATTGCGGAGGAATGTAAACGGTACACTGCATTTGTTACACCAGACGGCCAATATGAATATAACCGCATGCCGTTTGGGCTAGCAAACGCGCCAGCTGTATTCCAACGCATGATGAATAGCATTCTGGGACCAGCGCGTTACAGTAAAGCTACTGTTTACATCGATGACCTGTTGGTGTATGGCGGGACGTCCAAAGAGTGCTTGGCTAGATTAGAAGACGTGCTGAAATTGATAGAAGGTGCTAATCTCACACTCAATTTATCAAAATGCAGTTTCCTGCAAAACAGTATTGAATATCTTGGGTACGAGGTAAGTGCTGCTGGCGTCAAGCCCGGCATGGCGAAGATAAAATGCGTCAGGGATTTTCCTCACCCAAACAATGTTCATGGAGTACGACAGTTTCTTGGACTAGTAAGCTATTTCAGAAAGTTTGTCAGAGGATTCGCGCTGATAGCACATCCTCTTAACAAATTGTTGAAGAAAAACACGCCCTGGGAATGGTCGCACGAGCAGGAGAATGCGTTTAGGGCTTTGAAGGATGCTCTTATAGATAGACCAATTCTGGCGATTTATAACCCAAACGCAGAGCTGGAGGTACATGCCGATGCCAGTAAGGTAGGAGTGGGAGGCATACTTTTACAAAAGACTGAACGGGGTACCAATTTACATCCAGTCGCGTATTACAGCCGACAAACGTCTCCCGAGGAAAAGGTTTTTCACTCCTATGAGCTTGAAACGTTGGCTGTCATATGTTCGCTTAAAAAGTTTAGAGTCTATCTGCTTGGTAAGACATTTAAGATCGTGACTGACTGCAGTGCGTTACGTGCAACGTTTCAGAAACGGGACCTTATTCCGCGTATTGCTCGATGGTGGTTATTGTTACAAGAATTCGACTGTAACATCGAGTACAGAGCGGGTACCAAAATGGCCTATGTTGATGCACTGTCCCGTAATCCTGTGTTGAACTACGACACTACCCAACACGAAGAAATATCGACAATTTTAAGCATAAGTAACGATGATTGGCTATTGACTCTACAGTTAGGCGATCCAGAACTATGTAGAATTCGGAAAATTCTTTCCAATAATGTGGACGAAAAGGAACTGCAGTATATAAAAGACAATTTTGTGATACGTGATAATAAGTTGTATAGATATATAAATAATGATAAGGATGAGACTCGTTGGGTTGTACCAAAGGGCGCTCGTTGGCAATTGTGTAGAATGAACCACGACGACATAGGACATTTGGGTGTTGAGAAAACCCTAGATAGAATAAAAAAGAACTACTGGTTTGCTAAGATGTCTCGTTTCGTAAAAAAATATGTAGGCGCATGCATTGAGTGTGTATTTGCAAAAAAATCAAACGCACGAGAGGGTTTTTTGCACCCTATTCCGAAAGTAGAGGTACCATTTCACACGGTGCACATTGATCACATCGGTCCGTTTGTAAAGTCTAAGCGTGGTAACACTCATATTTTGGTTATCGTTGATTCTTTTACCAAATTCGTATTCGTCAAACCAGTGAGAAACACGAAGGCTCAGATCGTGATTAATGTATTAGAAGAGGTGTTTTACACTTTTCGCAATCCCGATAGACTAATTACCGACCGTGGCAGCTGTTTTACGTCGCACTTATTTCGAAGGATGTGTCTTAATAAGGGAATCAAACACATCTTAAATGCAGTGGCAAGTCCGCGTGCTAACGGACAAGTGGAACGGTATAACCGCACTATTTTAAATTCACTAATAGCACAAAACCTGAAAGACAATGAAAAGGAATGGGATAGAAAACTAGGGACGATTCAGTGGGGCCTGAACAATACCAAGCAAAAGACAACAGGCCGAACACCTGCAGAAATTATGTTTGGCGTTGAAATAAATAGCGAAGTAAATCCAGCTTTGAATGAAGTGAGAACATCACCAGAACAAGCTTTAAACGCTGCATCAATACGAAGTGAGGTAAAAGAAAGGATAGATAAGGCGCAAGAAAAACAAAAACTGTATTACGATAAAGGTAGGACAATAGCACGGACTTATAAAAAAGGGAACTAGTGAAAATTCTAAAATCTTCATTCAATAACGACGGCAAAAGCACAAAGTTGATGCCCTCATATGAAGGCCCTTTTAAGATAGTAAATGTTCTAGGAAACGACCGTTACAAAGTCGCTCCTATTCCTGGATTTGATGGAACGAAAAACAAACGTAGGACTACTGTCGCGGCAGATAGATTACAACCTTGGATACACATCGCATCGCTTGAGCTAACTAGTGTTGATTCTGACTCGTGCGATAATGTAACAGATAGCGACTGATTTATTTGGTAATTCAAAATATTAATGTGATATGTCTCCTATTATTTTGAAGTTACTCTTAAAAGAGTCGATTATACATCATGTTGTTTTAATGTTATTTGTTGTCTCATATGCGAATTTGAACAAACAAGACTACAGTGTTTCTTTTATCATCTGTTGCAGGTCGAGAGCGAGAATTGATTGGTTCGCAACTCGACCTGGAGTATAGCACATGAGTAAAAGTCCTTGAGAATTGAGAGTTCATGGCAAGGCACATCGTTGACTGCAACCAAGAATTGATTGGTTTGGTTGTTGATCACACGAATTGAGAAGTTCTTGAGAATTGGATATGTTCATGGCAAGGCAACATCGTTGACTGCAACTAAGAATTGATTGGTTTAGTTGTTGATCACACGAATTGAGAAGTCCTTGAGAATTGAACATTTTCATGGAAAAGCAACATCGTTGACTGCAACTAAGAATTGATTGGTTTAGTTGTTGTTCACACGAATTGATTATCTGCAACTAAGAATTGATTGGTTTAGTTGCTGTTAATTATTTAGTCCTTGAAAAGTAATCAAGGTACTAAAAAAGATGTTATAAGAGACAGCTAAGAATTGATTGGTTTAGCTATGATAAGTCCTTGAGAATTGATCGGTTCAAGGTATAATTATAAGTAGCAGTTAAGAATTGATTGGCTTACCTGAGTTAAATCCATGTATATTAGATTTTAATATTAGTGATAGACTGAAAGTTTATTTATTTATTCTTAATTGTAACTAGTAAAGATAAATATTCAATTATTGACATAAGTATTGATATAATTATTTCATTTTAGTTGTTTTTTTTTTTTTTTGGAACAATGTTATTTTATTCTATTTTGTTGACCTAAACTGACGACTGTTATTCTAATGCCAAATGTAAGGTTATCACTTGATTCGTGTATGAGGACATACACAGTGTCAGGACGGTCGAATGTAAGGTTACGTTAAAATTTAATATGTTAGTATGTGTTTTTTTAAATCAATTTTAATTACTTTTGTTAATAATCTGCTAAGATATGAATATTAACACTAAACAACTGTGGGTGGGGCAATGACAAAATGTGGGGGTAAATCATAAAAGGGGGCGAGGTCGGTTGACCAGGGGCATTCTAGTCGGAGTCTCGAGAGAGTGAACACGAAAATAAATTGTGAGCTATCGAATGTAACGCCGTCTGACAATTTTGTAACTAGAAGTTATTGTATATTATAATCAAAAGTTAATTATTGAAGTTGGTGTTTTAATTCAATCCTGGAAGTAAGGTGAAGTCTACAAATACAAAAACAAACCTTTAAATTACAATTAGGTAATGGTTAAAGTCTTGGCGTAGTTTGACGGTGTTTGATTATTAACATGATAGCTGTGGGTTCGAAACCATTAAAGGAACAAAATTTTTGGAAAGAAGTTTTTAATTGTATGACAAGATAGGACAAAGGTAAGTGCGTTGAGTGCCGCCACTCAACGCGCAGTATATCAATTTCAGATAGAACTTGAACAACGAAATTTTTTATGCTTTACCTTTCTTAATGTAGAATATTCAAGCTTAAGAAAAAAATAATAAAACAAGAAAGGATAAACTAAATTAACATTCCAATTATAAGATCATATCAAATGTGCAATTTCTATGCAATTTAAACACCATAAAAGCAAACTGATCCCAGCTTCTTATAATATTAACGATATTAGAACCGAGCGCGTGCTTACTGAAAAGCCTTCTTTACGACTTAATACTTAAAATCACTTTATATGATATCATTTTAACTAGCAGTATATAAGAGTTATATAATTGTTTATGATGTACTGTTTAGTCGATATTTTTATAGCGTCTTGTAATCGCACGCAAACAAATGCCAACAATGTTGTATACACCTGCAAAGGCGAATCATACTGGATTGTATATTTAGTACATTATAATATTGTGTTAGTTATTATGATAAGTCGATGGTGTATCTTAATAAATAAATAAAATAAAATAAAAATAAATAAACAAATGACGGACGTATTATCAACGTCCACGCAGGATATTCTGTCTGCTGCTGTCTCTTATTATGTGTAGTCTTACTTAGTAAAAATTTGCAATATTTTCACAATAAACTTGATTTACGTAAAAAATATAAAAAATACGCTATGAATCTTGAAATTAAACGAAAACATCTGACTACTCTATTATTTCATATTTATTATTTCTTACAAACATTGCACTGTTTATAAGGGTTGTAACACATTACATTTTAAGATCATATCCCCAATATAAAGCTCGACTGAGCTTTAACTAATTCACGTGAAAGCTTTCATCTGATAGCCTCTTTAATACGTTATAAGTATGAGCGAATAAATCTCGATTTCTAACATTTTTATATATATTGGCGATATAATATAAGCGTAACGTAATATAATATCATACAGCTGTAGTATTTATTTGATCTTATGCGATTAACTTAACACTAATATTTATCTTCACATTAGGGTTCCCATAGACACCATTATACGGCGTATATAAATACGCCGAAACTAGATAATTATAAATATAGCTGTGAGAATTGTCGTGACTTAGAGACATAGAGTTTGCCTCTATGCGACAGTTAGTGGGTTCTATTCCCACTCGGGTAGTATTTCATTATCGTTCTCTTGAGTGAGGATCGTACCTACTTCTAATATTTGTGATGAGACGCTCCTTACTGCGCCACGATGACTTGGCCCGCACTTTTAAAAAGTTACAGATAGAACTTACAAATTAAAAATTTCCTATAACTTTGTACAAAATTTTATGTAAACGAAAAAACTAACCTTTTAATTATATATAAATGAAACTCAAGCTATTGAAGTTTCTTAGATGCTTCTCATCTAAGAAATATTTGCAATTCTCCGTTTATTAAGAAACATCTGCATACCAAATTAAAAGTGATATTACTTTATGGAATAAATGAGAAGTGCATAAATTGAATTCTTTATAATGTTTTAATATAAATTCTTTAAATGTAATCTATATACAGTTTCATTATAAATAATAGTTTTACTGGTATATTTGAACATAAAGTAAATACACCTTTACTTTATTTGACGTGACTTAAAGTATAAGTTTAAAGTAAAATACCTTATAAATGATAAGGAAATAAGAACGCACGGCTTACTGGTCAGTGTATTAGAATATTTTCTAGGAGGAGAGAGTTTATTAAGAATAATGTGGTATAAGAAATTCAAAGTATTTACATTCCCTTATCACGATGCAGTTCTAACAAATGAAAACAAAAAAAAATATCTGGCTTAATTTAACTATATATTGTCTGCAAAACACTGTTTACAAAACACGGTGTGTGGGTTCATATTCCATTCAGGAAAGATGGATATCTTTGTTTCTATTTTCTTCGCTCTGACAAATCGGCAAAGCGCAGTATTGAGCTCCGCCACTTAACAGGCAATCCGCGGTTCCTGCGGCTCCCTCTTCATACCATGCTTTGAGCGGAATAAAAGGGTGAAGTATAAAAAGAGATGATTTATATTTCTTAAATATTGATCTGTAATATTTTTATAATTTGCGTCTTTACCTACTTATATTTCCATATTGTGTTAAACGCCAACTTTTAGCCACGACTTCGATTCATGGTCACTTAATAATTCCTAAAAAATAATTTATTTAAATAAGGTCAACTAAGTTAATTTAAGAATTGTGTTAATGAAAATTTTCAATTTTGAACATCTTTATAGCCATGACTTCGAAGGAAGTTTTCTTAGAACCTGACTCGGCAATTGCTGACGCTTTCTTTATAGTAAATATAATAATTTATCACAAGTAACCTAGTTATATTGAATTCTAAGCGCGAAGTTGAAATCCTACGTAATATGCCCTATTACTTCATGTTCCTATAATATCTTCATATATACATTTAAATAATTATAACTTTAATAGTAATCAACCGAGGACCGTCGTGGCGCAGAGGCGCAACATCTGCCTGTAACGCGACGGTTACTGGGTTCGATCCCCAGTCGGAGAATATGGATTTTTCTATTTCCATTTTCTTCGCTCTGGCATCTAAGGCAAAGCGCGGCGTTGAGTTCCGCCACTCAACACGCAATGCCTCGAAAACGGCGGAAAGTGGGGACGGAGTAAGCAGGGACTAAGTAACGGAGTGTCTTAACACTAGGTTCTTATGGTTCCTGCAGTTCCCTCTGCCTACCCCTGCCATGTGCGGGATAAATCGTGAAGCTAAAAAAAAAAAAAAAAATAAAAAAATAAAATAAAAAACTATCATGTACATATACAATAATGAAATCATTTAATAAAAAAAGTTTTGTATAGTAAGTTCTGTAATTCTAAATATATTTAAAAATACACAGTCATATTTAATATTAAATTCTTCTTCTTCTTCTTCTTCTCTTTAATATTAAATTCTCTAAAATGAAGTAGCTAACCTGAAAAGACTTTGAACAAACAAAAAGGAAAAATCGACCCGTTCTTTGCTTACAGCCTTTCTCTTGCTTTTTCTTATATATTATGTATTATTTAAAAATATTATAATATTGGTGGGATGATTTTTGTTTTGAAATAAAATATATATAGAAGATGAACACTTTTCTGTTTAACCTGCTATGCGAGATAAAAAACGTAAAGTGATTTTTTCCCGAATACCAAGATTGCTATAGGGAATCGAACCTACAGCCGTCGCTTATTCTCACAATGTTACGGTGGCCTTATTCTTTAAACTATCATCAAATTGATAGATAAAGATAAGTAAGCTTGACAAATTCAAGTGTCAGATGGAAATTAATCCGTCCTTTGATTTATTTCCAGCGATATTAGAATAACATTACGCTTTCAAGAATCAAATTAATACTGGAGCTCAAGTTATATTTTCTTAGTTATATTTTATTACAAGATAATATCAATTACCTACTCAATCAATTTCTCTCTATCTATTGAAACTGTCTAATTACAATATATTGTGAAATTTTAGTACACACGTCCATGTTTCATTTTACATTTTTATCTGATTTGTATACATTCTTTGGGTTTTTAGAGGGGATAACATTGCTTTAGGACTTCAATAAAAGTAAATCCACAGCTAAGCTAAGTAACGCAACTATTAACTTAAAAAATAACATAACATTTAAGTCATATTAAAGTACTTTGGTTTGTTTGTGTCTTGTGTTTAATTTCTCATTTAATTAACAGAGCTCATTAATACAAGTCTTTAATTGTTACGAATTTATTTTAATTTTAATTGAATCTTTAAGCATATCAGGTTAATAATAAGCAGTATTAATTAAAATTTATTTTTAATAAACCCTTCCCTAATTTTTAATGTCTACAATCAAATCATATGTATATAATCAAATAATTACTTTAGATTTAAACCTGTTGCTGTATTCCTTACACAAAGCTTCCATTACAAAACTAAGTGATCTTTGAAGATGAAACTTCAATCAAGTCTCAGTTTAATATTGCGATAGTTGCAGACTAAGTGGATGAGAAAATCGCTTAAAGATTAATTGATGTGAATTAAGCGTCTCTGAGATCGGTACAGGGCTTATAATTTAGTTATAATAGTAATAGACTACCGTTGGAAATAGTTAGTAGGTTGTTAGCATACCTATGGGGAGGATAGGATATTTTCGCCACTCAGGGGTCAAACATTAGAAAAGAGAGAATGTTATTTTAATATATTAGTACTTTAGAAACATATAAGAATTTCAACACGGTGAGATGAAAACATATGATTAATTTTCTTTATAATATATGTACGAATATCTCCTGTAGTGTTTCGACAAAATATTAAGTAAAAAATATTCATTCTTCAAGATTCATTCGTGTAATACATTACCACCGCATTAAATTACTGCCTCCAAAAAGGCCTAATAAAGTAAAGTATAAGTAAATAGCATAGCTTTCACGGAGAGTTTATACAAAGCGCAGCGTTGAGTTCCGCCATTTGAAACTTAGAATGCATTATTTAGTGTGTTAGGGAGAAAATGTCAAACGGAAGTCACTAATTATTAGAAGCTTAAACTGCTTCTCGCCATTTTGTTATTCGTAATATCGAACTTCTTAATTATTACACTTAACAAAGAAAGCAGTTACTTTTAAAATAAAACAATTTTTATTTAATGTAATGATTTACATTCACACGTTGTGTGTGTGACTGCAAGCTTTGTAGTTGTCGCTTCATATTCTATTATAAGATTAAATTCTTTATTATCCGCTTTGGTAAAATATAGGTTTAGGTAAAGTAAATTTTAGCACTACTAGAAATTTTGACATTCAAGCAAGAAAGCACATTCATAAACACATTGAAAATGACATATTTTACTACGTCAAAGGTACTGCGTATTAGGTATGTGAGTACTTTTTATAATAAAATCAAATATTTGTAAAACTTTATCAAAGAAGAGGCAAAGTCAAGGTTTCAATCACAATAAATCCGGCTTTGTACATTGCATCCGTCTTAAGATAAATTAAGTAACTCCATCATTGCCTCAGTCTAGACTAATGTCGACGTAGGTTTAATTGGGAGAATTAGATGATTTTATCATTTATACTTAATTTTCAAGCAAAATGCCTTAAAAATATTTGTAATTTCAAAATAGTCGGCCATAATATGTCTTTATAGCTTTTTTAATTACTTTTTTGGTGTAATATTTTATATTTTATAAAATGTCAATTAAAAACCCATTTAGTGTTTACGAAAAGAATTAGCCAAAGAACTTTGTTCAGTTTAATCAGGTAAAATTATAATTATATTTCCCTAAATAAACTTTGAACCCGTGATCATCAATACGATAGGTACGTCTCAATTTCGTGACAGTAATGCCTTTTTTATATAATCTGTCTAGAATTAAACCTGTAATAATTCTATACACATATATACTAACAATACATGGACAATACAGAAAATGTATTCGCAGCAAGCCAAGCCAAGCTCTTGCTCACATCTTCAGAATGCACCGTACAGCTAATTGCGTGCTTCGACCGACACGCCTGTGCGGCTTTGTAACTGGAAATTGGGTTTACATTCTGTATTGATTGTTGAGATAGCATTGTTTTGTGATCCGGCCTTACTTGTGCTTATTCAATTATTTAGCTTTTCACGTTGTATCCCGAACAGGTTAGGTAGAGATTATATCGTGTTAACACAAAATTTTAAGACTTTTAGGGCTAATTGTTATTTCTAACGAATAATTTCAGTAAGCTGGTAGTTAATGCTATCTACCAGATAAAGGCGTATATTTAAATCTACTGTTTACTATTTTAGATTTTATATTTTTATATGAGACATGTGAAATAAAAATTTGTTGTTTATTTGACAGACAATGAACATCTTTCTTATATGGGACTTTATCAACAAGTGATATATCGATAATTAAAAAAATACAATTTTATGCTTTAATGATGTTTAATTTTGGCCTCCTACACTGTAGTAAATATACGCGTTCCTTAACGACTATCGTTCACACAACATGTCTATGAGACCGAGCGTCAATCTGCAATCGACATAATTGCGTGTCGATACTATCAGTGATAGGTGTGTGTGCTAGTCTGGTAATTGGTATTAGCTTGAATAAAGGAGTGGATGGTTCTTTTTGAAATTTTTCCTTTTTACAGTGAGAACCTGGACACTCTGTTCATTCGGCTCCTAGATATATTTTTTAAAACGGCGTAATTATTTCTAGACTCACTCACCTAGAATATTAGATTAGTATGTAGGTATTATATAATTTGAACGTCCACATTTCACACAGTCACAGTTTTTGTAAATATTACTTTGTAATTGGATACGAAAATCAAAATTATAGATAGCATAAAAGGGTTTAGAAATTTATTTTGATAAACGAGCTGAGCACTTTGCATTCGCCGTAATATTCTTATTGTTATTAACGTTTGGAATTTCGTAACGAATTTTGTGGGATACATTTACATGAGTAAACTTATTTAATAATTTATTAGAGGCGGTCTCGGTGCGGTTAGTGTGAGCTTGACTGGATACGAAAGCGAGAACTTGTGAATCTGAATGAATGAGACAATCTGACTGAATATATATAAGAATAATAATAATAGAGATCTTTCCTTGATAAGCATTCGTTAAGAAGAGAAATATAACTAATAATAAGAAGAGAAATATAAGCATTTTATATATTCCCCGTGTCCATGCTCTACTCGACGCCGGAAGAGTTCAGAGCTGTGTCTTAAGAAGTCACTTAAATATGCCTCACAATACTTATCTTAACTATTCGAGTAAATCTTTCTACACTAATATGTGGTAAATTTTTTTTACGAAATATATATACTTAAGTAAAACCAAAAAACAAAATGTTTATACTTATAGAATTTCCTTGTCGATATTTATAATATTATTTTTCTATATCTATCTTTCTTTTAAAATTTATCTATTTAAAAAAAATCAAGCTACTCTCGGGCTATATAACTTCTTTTACATACATTGGGAAAGTAGTAGGAGCAAGCGGGTGCTTGATTATTAATCAAGTTTGTAGATACTAATGCCATATGAACGAATGTCTACACACTGTCGACATACTTAAGACAAAGCGCTACGTTGAGTTTCGCTTCCCAATACTCAATACTCAATATTTCAGAATTAGGCGGAACACAGTGTCTTAGCACTCTTTTTCCTCTGTCAACCTTGCTATGTGTTTTTTCAATTGTATCTACAATAATTCACACGTTACAGGACAGAACGGAACCCAGAACAGCTAAGCTGATTTTAAAGAAACCTTTACTGAAAAAGGGAAATTTTTAGAGCACAGGTCAAGTCGAAATCTGACGTGTCGGTATTTGAGTACGAAAGATCTTGTATTTATATAGGTAATATATTATTATCGTACGACTCAATGACCATTATTGTAAGATTGAAATATCGGTTTCGCTTCACAAAATCTTAATGAAGCGTTACAAATACGATAAGGTTAATTATAATTACTCATAACTATATTAAAGATAATAGGCTAGTTAGGAAGTTAGGGAGCTAGAAGGAAAGCAAGCATTGTTTAACGGACTATAAACCCGACAGTAGTGTGTTCTATTATTACTTGAGGAAATGCCTTATTAATATTTTTTCACACATGAACAATGTATAACACAGCGTTGAGTTCCGCCACTCTACACGTAATGTCTTGAAATAAAAGTACACTCCTCGCATTTGATGAGTAAGATATAAGGTCTTTTAATTTAGTCAGGTTTGTATATGTTTGATTAATCTAAATAGATACATTCTTAGTTACATTAAAGATTGTCGACATGTGCATTAAACGAAAACCAAAGTTACTAGAATGTCTTGCACAAAAAATAATAATTTTGAGAATGTATCCAATTTGAGGACCGTCGTGGCGCAGAGGCGCAACGTCCGCCTGTAACGCGACAATTTCTGGATTCGACGCCCACTCGGGGAAGGTGGATCTTCCTATTTCCATTTTCTTCGCTCTGGCAACTAGGCAAAGCGCGGCGTTGAATTCCGCCACTCAACACACAATGCCTCGAAAAAGGCGCGGAATAAAGCGTGAAGCTAGAACAATAAAAAAAAATCATATTATAAATTTGCTTTGGTAAATTTTCCTAAAAAATAAATCTTGATAATTTCTTCTTCATCTAAATCATTTTAAACAACAAATCTCAGAGTAACCTCACTTCTTCAGCGTAGGTTTAATTACTCGAGCGAGCTAGATTAGTCAATCCGTCACAGCATTGTGCGCCTGTTTATACTGAGCTTAATAAGCTGTGGCCAAATTGCCGTCATTAATCGTGTAAATGCAATCTGTTCAAGATAACACTGACATTTATATCTTTTTGTACCTATAAAAATAAATTATAGATTAGGATTAAGGCAAGCTCATATACTTTTTTACTAGAATCTTTTTTCTCTTGGAGACATCGAGGTTTAGCGGCACAGTGTCTATCTGTAAATATTACAATTTCTATTTTCCTCACAAAGTAACTTTTTCTGACTAACAATAATAATTAATAAAATACAAAAATTAAAACTACTCATAAAAATATTACGTAATCTATATTATGAATATATTTACTTAAAAATGTTCAATATAAAACCTTATCCCGTATGTAGGAAAAATAGATATTTTAATACGTCATTGATCAGATTGTGAATGCACCGTGTTATATATTATTGTTGCCACGTTTAATACGCTAAAACAGAATATAGTATCTCGAGGATATGTCAGTTTCATATATAGTGAGAAGACGCAATGGATCAATATTTGATTTAAAATTGACGGTTAAGGTTTCAGTCGATTTAATAACTATGAAGTAGAGATAGCTAAATAAATATGAACAAAATTACTTATATTTATATATAATCGTTCTTGATGATTAAAATCATTTGTTTTTGAATTTAGTGTAATTAAGTCCCACTTCTAAAGAGGTTAATGATAGCAGAAGAGGTTTCCCCTCAAAAGGTGTGCATTATAGTGCTTGGTGCTCCTTACTCTCTGGCAGAGTAGCCAGGGACAAATCGTGAAGTATTTTTTTACATTCTATTAAAGTAATCTTCTTAAACGTAGGTAGGTCATTTTGACACCATGATGGTGGACTCAAGGCTGGGTTAGAGAAGAATAATTTACAAATCATAAACGTATTTTGACAAGATAGATTAACGATAGATTCCAGATTACTCTGCACCGTTCTGTTTTCAGACACTCAATAAATACTGGGACTTTAGGAATATATTGTTGTAGTTGTCTCTATTTATATTTCTGGACTTACGCACTAGAATTTCTTTAATTTTATATCATGATATCATCGTTTTTTCTGCCATTATAATATATTAAATAAATTATAGACTACAAATAGATGCTGTCGTGGCTCAGAGGGACAACATCATGACTATTATAGTTTCAATTTATACCATGACATATTAGTGTTTTCATTGACACGGCATTAAGTTCCAATTTAACAGGTAATGTGTTGAAATTACTTTAAGTAGTATATATAGTAGTCCCCCATACGGCAGTATAGACAGAGGAAACCGAGTGGTTTCCTATATGCGGCATTTGTACTTGTTAAATATAAAATTGTTTTACATAAAAAAATCGAATTTTACTTCTATCAATTGAAGAGAAAACCTAATATTGTTTTAGTAAAACACAGGTGTATTTATTGCCGCGGCATCCACTGGATACTAGCTATAAATTGATCCAATAAAATATTTTATACGTAGCAAAATTCCACTTTGTTATGTTTGTTGTGTACCGCGTTTCGTGTGCTATTCTTTTTGCTTGTATAAGTATAATTATTCATAAAATATATCTATATTTTATTTGAAAAGTATTTAACTTTTCTCTATTCATATGTGTCTCAAACGGAAATTATTGACTATTTAATTTACTGAAAAAGTTCCTATATTTTGAGCCTAAACCAGTATCCTGCCCGCCCAAGTTTAAAGAATTAAATTAATTCACCCTATCGAGATTAATCCATAAGCGTAGTACATGTACGTAAACTTGCTACGACGCGCTACGACGGTTCCGAAGTCTACAAATTTTTTCTATTTAGTCATTGGAGTGTTGATAACTTAACACAGATGCTATTTTGGTATATAATAATTTTCACGTGATATTTAAAACTACCGTATATAAAAAAATAAGAAAACAGTCGTATATTATAGCTCTATATATCTCCTGGACATTCAGCATAGTCTTGTATACAATTTAAGAGCGTACTCCTGATTCTATATCGTGGTACAACAGTACCGGTCAATGTAGCGGCAAGAAAAATTGGTGTTGTGTACCATTCAGACTTCAATAACGCGTTTCAAATTTACATAGATGCACTGTAGTTATGTGTATGTACTTTAAACTGTTTGTGTTACATAATTATACTTCACTTATTTATTCTCATTTTTAGCAAACGATACCAAGTGTTAAGGCACTCCGTTCCCCCATTTCCATCTTCTTCGTCAATCCATTCTTTCCAATTTTTAATTTTACTTAAATAAAAGATTATTTATTTAATTCTAATGCTATATGGCAAATATAGAAAATTGAGCTTACAATTATGTTGGGGACGGAGAAAGCAGGAGCTAAGCAACGGAGTGTCTTAACACTAGGTTCCCACGGTCCCTGCTGTTCCTTCTGCCTACCCTGCCTTGTGCGGTATAAAGCGTGAAGCTAAAAAAAAAACAAATTTTAACTATAGAAAATATATTTTGTTTACTAAAACATTGTACATGTGTCAAGTGATACGCGCGGCGGACCGATCATAGTTCGGTGACAGTTGACACATCGTTACGTTACCGGGCGTTTCACTTTTTCATATGTGACTCCGAGCCGCAACCTAATTTAAGACGTTGTCACGTCAAAAAATATTTGTAATACAAATGGTATTCAAATAGTTCATTTCAAGTATATTTAAACAAATTTACTTTAATATTAAAATGATGAGGTAATTTGCGTCTTTCGTGACTATAAAATATATATTTCAAATAAAATCGTATCAAATTCAAATTCCTACCCAAACAATATTCAGGCACATTTTTTTTTCGCTAAGCTTGCTACTTTATTTTGTATTTTTGCATTTTTCTACAGAATAAATTATATAGAAAGGATCTTTGCTACGATTGATTTACCAAAAGCTTATCCATACTTTTGAGCAATCAATAGTATAGTTTACGTAATATTTATGTACTAGAGTAAGTAAGATATCAATGTAGTGTTCTAATTATATATTTTTAAAAATTAACTTTCTGTATAATCATAACTGGATTTATAATATTCAACGTGATTACTTTACAAAATTTAGGAACCTCCAGAAGGTCTATGGAAATTATGAACGTTATTCTACCCTGAGGGCAAAATTATTATTTTACTAACTCTACATCACTGTGCAACTGTTGATAATTGCTTCGTCGGACAATAGTTGCTGATAAAATGTATCGCCAAGTATTTCACTTAGGCATTAGATTTGACAGGCGTTTTGGACTCGCAACTCTGTCATATGACGTATATTTTAATGAAATAATGGAAAATTCATATATTATTATTTGTATTTATGGTGTTTTCTTTATTTATTTCACTAATTTATTTCATACTATAAAAATTGATGGTCACCATAGTGTTTATGTATCTATCCGAAGAGCGATAGTTGCGGGCCATTTCATATCGCTACATACACATACTCGTAAAATGGTTATTGTTGACAGAAGCTTTTGTTTCGAAAAATGTTTTAGGGTTTTCTGAAATTGCAAACTGCGTAAAATAATAGTATACATAGTATATGAAAAAAAATTACAGCCACATTATGTATGAGATATAACAAAACTAGAGCTTTTGTACGGTATATTTTGTAGTAAAGCTTTTTTAGCACTTGGTATGTGTGATTAGTGGTTGAGGATTTTCTTGTATTAACAAAAGCTTTTAATTGTGACTTCGATCCTGAGGCCAAATGGAAATAGCTAAGAATTGGGCTAAACACATGACAAATTTTAAGAGCCTCATGTGCGCTGAGCGCTGTACAGTGGATGATACCAAACGAATAACTTACGGACTTCTTATTCAGTGTTTAAACGATTCAATTTATATAAGATGAGAATGTGTATAAGATATTCCCGAGATAATGCGTTCAACCAAATAAACAATTTCTTGAAACATTTTTTTAGTGATTTGTTATATTTTTTGTATACCTGACGTTTGATATGTAAATTATTGTAAGCATAAGTGGTAAATTGGTAAGAAAGCAAGCTTCTATTTTTATTTACCATTTTTTTCGTTTTAATGTGTTTAAGCCGAAAAATTATTTCTTGATAATCTGTCTATAAGACGTAACCCTTCAATTCAAATTCAGATCAAAAGAAAACAAATTTAGATCAGACTCAAAGAAAATCTTTACATAAATAGATTTTCGGCTCGGAGTCAGTTCTGCTAAGGAAAAGTCAACATTATCAACAATTAATCATAAAAAGTTTATTTCAATACGACATATTTCGATTATATAATAAATTCATAATAATAAACATAAAACTCTAGTCTAAAATTAAAAAAGCAGTTATAAATTATATATGAAAGATATAAATAAATCACTTTCCGTACTGAGTGGCAGACATACAACGCAGAGTTGAAGTCAGAAACCTGAAATGGCATGTAGAGAGCAGGAGAGGATCCTCTCTTAAATTGCTTAAAATTTCAACGGAAACGAAGCGGTTACAGCGTTACAAAATACAAGTTATACATAAAAATGAATACGATCATAATATTAAATTGACAATAATATTGCATTTCACATAATATTGTAACATTAATAACATTATTAAAAAATGTATGAAAATTAAAGAAAAATCTGAAACTCTTTCAACTTACTACCCCTGATCCTTAATAACCATTTTCAGTACATTTTATTGAATCCTGAAAATTCCTTCATGAAAAAGCCAGCCAGATTTAATTGACTATTCATGTACTGATGAAACTGAATGGTAATTCGAAATAACTGCGCCGTTTAATTGGTGTTCCATACATGTCATTTTGTACTAAAAGAAGTAGATTTTCATACTATTTGCTTTTGAAATCACGTCTACTTTAATATTGGCTTATGACACACTAAAACTCTTATTAAGTACATAAAATAATACGTGTATAATATTATGGTAAATATATAATTTAATAGGATAAAAAGTTTTAGTTAGCCACACAAAAATTGCATAACTTAAAATATTATAAAGTACATCATGTCAGTGTACATTGGCAAAGAAAACACAAGGTTTATGAGTTTGATTCCAGAGTTCAACACGAAAAGCTCAACGCTGAATTTTATCTCTCAGTAAGTAAAGCTTGCTTAGTAAAAGCTCCAGTCAATTTCAAATAACTTTATCCAATATAATAATATACTATATTTTTTTTTAATTTCAGAAACAATTACCTCAGAACTAAGAAGAACGGGCGCAAAAATTTTAGTGAGTTTATTTTAAAGACTGTTATTATGTTATATATATACAAGAATTAAAAAGTCTTGTCTATAATTTTTCTGAAACTATTTACTAAGAGTCACTTTAACATGCAGCCTGAATAAATACTTCAATCGTTTAATTTAAAATTCAAAGTATGTCAATTTTAACTGGCCTCATCCCGTTCTAATTAAAACTGATGACGTGTTAAGTTCGTTACTCAATTGTGCCTATCTAGGTTAGTACTAGGAAAAGCTCATCAATTGACTTGATGTTTTAGTAATATATATGAAATGAATTCTCTTCAATTCTTAATTAGGACACTAAACGATTTTATTTTACTCATTCTGGTAAAAAAGACAAAATTTGATATGGAGTTCCGCCACTGACAAATAATGTCTGAAGTATTGGGCGGTAAGCAATAAATGGAGAGTCTTAGCACAAGGTTCTCTCTATCTACCTTACTATATACTGAAAATAATTTTGTTGTGTTCTATTATTTCTGTCTTAAGATATAAGTATTTCTTAAGTATCTTGATATGTCATATAAATCTTTGTAGTTATGGATTTGTTTCCGATCAACAATGTTGGCCAGCGTGGAACAGAGTGTCTGAGCACTATCTATACTGTTGTATACGTGATGCGACACTGTAACTGTACACTCGATTATCATGTTTATTCAATATAAATGATAAATATTTAGAAATAGTGGCAATTTTCAACAAACAAATATCGACGAAAAACTTAAATTAAAAGCTCTAATAATAATATCCATACATGGAACAGTTAATTTACAAAGTAATTGAAACAGTTGTATGGACATTATAAATATACAATTTGCTTTCTGAATACACTTCTCCCTACATCCGTTATATTTCTTTCCATTACGACGTTATGCAAAGTTCATTTTGATATTATATCATAAGTTTTAGTTAAGTTCTTAAAAAATATAAGTCATATTCAAAGTTTTTTTTGTGAAGAAATTACTGTTTTAGTTGAAATAAAATAAATAAGTAGTTTCACGATCTCTCTCTCTATTTAAAAGGAGTAATGCACAAAAATCTGAATTTCCTTTGCAATTAGCTTAAGTAAAAAGCATAAGTGCTTTAAATACACTTTAACCGTCTAGAAAGTAGCACAAGAAGGTCAAAAAGAATGTACTTTAGCAGGCGTTAGTTAAGTTATAAATGTTTTAAATGCACAGTAATTACGTCTCATAATAGGGTCTTTAGCAAAGATGTTTTGCTTCATTTTATTTTATCCCGTTCGCAGCAGGGAAAGCAGAGAAAACTTAGTGTCGATACACTCTGTTATGGGTTTTTGTAATAATTTTCTCAAAATAATTACAAATATATAATATGTAAAGAAAATGAAAATAGCATTATAAATTGAGAACTTACTCGCGTCCAATCGTCTACATTATACCAACTCCTCTCTTTACGAAACCTAATTCTTTTAAAACACGTGAAACGCGTGCATCTTCGATGTATGCTGTCTGTCAAGACTAAATCATTTACACTATATGAATCACTACTATATTAAAGCAATTTAGTTAAGCAAGGAATACAACTAGTACTAAAATTAAAATGCCCAAAATACATTACCACCAGAGTCATCACAATCAATGTACGTATCGCTTATTAATATATTACTTACCACAGAGCTGGAAAAGAGTCACCGATAACGCTAATTACGTTGATGCGTTGCCATATTTATAGGAAACTAATTTGTAACATCAAAAGGTTTTAATTTAAAATCTTTATCTAGAAATCGAACCTGTTACCATCAAATCGTCAGTAAAGCCCCCTAATCGATAATTTTCGTTCCGTGAACTGTCCATATACGCTACATACGTCATTTCTTAGAAAGAATAAAAGACCCATGTGACATCAAACTCCTTTGTAGCCGCAACTTAGCTTAGCTTAGCACTCATAGCTCCTGCATATAGCCTAGTTTTAAGATTCGATCTGGTCTGGTCTAGACTGGTCACTAAACGCTAATTTCGATTAAAAGAGACTAAAAACACTTGTCTTTTTAATATCTCTTTTGTATTGATATTTATTAATAATATGTAACGATTAGCTTTAACAACATATTTCTTTCGTGCTTAAATTAATAGTAAACAAGAAGATTTGCAAGAATTGCATTATATCTTGCATTGTCTCATTGTCTCTTAAAGCAGTTAAAAACATACATTACAGATAATAATCACATATCTTTATACATAAAAAAATAAGGTTTGGGGAGAACAAATTAACAGTCCGCCCCGGGGTGGGGTCGAACCACCAACCTTTCGGTTAACAGCCGAACGCGCTAACCATTGCGCCACGGAGGCGTATGCTACGAATTGGAAATCTAAACTTTCATGTACTGATGTATTTTATATATATATTTTGTATATTATTATTCAGTATTTATAGAGACTGAAACTTTGTTTACGTAATCGTGGGATAAGTTATTTTATCTCTAAGCTGGTTTTCACCTGCGTCTAGCAACTGACATTTGTGTATGACACATGTTAGTGTTAGACGCAGCTGGTAAAAACACATAGAGAACACTCCTCTAACTGCTACAGCCAATATCGGAATTCTTGGCGTCTACATATCGAGCGAAGTCCAGTTTCGTGGTCATCTGGAGGGTAAGGCTAAATTAGCCTCAAAAAAGCTCAGTGTGCTCAATAGATCGAAACAGTATTTCACGCCGACTCATCGCCTGCAACTTTCTAAAGCGCAGGTTCGGCCTCACATGGAATACTGTTCACATCTTTGGGCAGGGGCTCCCCAGTACCAGCTTCTCCCTCTAGACCGCATTCAAGGAGAGCGACTCGAATTGTTGATTGCGAAAAGATTTCAGACCGGCTCGACTCCTTGGCACTACGTAGAGATGTAGCCTCGCTATGCATTCTCTACCGCATATATCATGGGGAGTGCTTTGAAGAACTGTGTGTGTGTGTATCGAGTATCCTGCTAAAAGTAAGATATACGAAAGCTAAATAATAAAATTATTAAATATGCAAAATTATATTAAGCCAATAATATTAGGTGATATCAAGTTAATAATACCTTCACGTCTACTAGAATTCGCAGTACAGTAGTAGACAAAGACAACGTCTTCACTAACCATGTGGTTATGCCTTTTTTACCTGCAAGAGAAAAGGAACTTAACTTAAATTTGCTGTCCGTATTAAATTGTCTGTATTGGCCTTATACAGTATTATATTTTTATTTTTCTTTAATAAAACTGTAAATTGTTATTGCTACGGCTTATTGTGAGTATTCTACCTGCTACTTGCTACCGTTTTTATAACAACCTATACTTTAATTATTGTTTCGTGGACATTTCTCTCTACCTATTTTAATTTTACAAACTTTAAATATTTGTAGCAATATTGTTTTTCTTGATTTGTTTTCGACAGTGGAATCCAGCATTTTAAATTGTGTTCAAGTGGCTTAATTACACAAACGCAGCCGCTTGTAAATACTTGTACCTAAGTCTGTAAATTTATTTTACCGCAATACTAAAATAAATAAAAATAGTTTGTAGAGTTATCAATCAAATATACAAACCTTCATCTAAAAGCTCGTTTTAAAGTTCCAATGCGCTTATACAATATGTACACTGCACTTGCACAAATTAAGTTCTCTACATTTCGTATACGACTACATTGTTGAATTAAACCGATTGTATTGTAACGATTACACTGGCTTAAATAATACTGAAATACATATATATGTATGTTTCACTGTTTCATATGAGTGTAGGCAAAAATAAAACAATGTTATTGTACTCTAAATTCTAATTTCTATCAATATTTCATATTTTGATGATTGACTGATGGAGTTGATTGACAAAGCTATCTGTATGCTGCAAGGCTGTGTTTTCAAAATAAGTAAATAAAAATCATAAATTCCCCCCTTCGGAGACGAACCCATACTGGTCGTGTTTACACACAGACGGCGCTATGAAGCTTTGTTGGCTTTTCAATATATGAAATACGAATTTTGTAACGCTGTATTATTTAACAGTTTATTTTATTTAGGTTTACAGTTTATTTCAAATATAGAAAACAGTAGAGTAGACAATGTGTGTTTTATTAAGTTTATTACTAAAAAAATATATTAAACGTTTAAGTCTTAACTTTTTACTCGTATTTTGTACTAAATCGAGAGACACGTCATTTAATATTTCGTCTAATATTAACCATAACAACCAATTAATTTTATAAAATAGTAGTTTAAATAATCTAGTTCATTTATTTAATAACTTCATCTAAATAGCTCTTAGTATAATGGCTTTCAGAGGTCGCGTGTCCACGTTCGCTGCATTAGCTTAACTAATGCATTAGTTGAGTAAAACCAACAACGTGATGTTCTTTTTAAGTAAAAATGTTTGTCGTTGTTAATGCAAATGTATGGAAAGAGTTTTACTGTATATAAATAATTTATATTAATTTGAAGAGCTTTACTTTTTTATTGTGTTTCTTCATTTATATATTATATGGAAATTTAGTATTAAAATAAAAAAAATGCTATACGCTTAATGCGTGTTTTCCTTTTGTTTATGCTTCATGTAATTAATAAATAAAATTATTTAGAGGCGTTAAAAAAGAAATATTGTAAATGCGTATGGCAACATTATACTTAATGTCAATTCTTGTACGTTTCTTCTTCGAATCAAACTGAACGCTGAATGCAAATTAATCACAAATAACAGGTTTTTCACTAAAGAAATTTCCATTTTCTTAAACCTTTTAATTAACACGATTATAATTTGTTTTGAATAGTATAGTATATTGCGTATCACAGTATGATTATATATTATACATATAGAATGGCTGCACGCTGCATTCCTTTCTATAACAATTTTAATTGTTAAAATGATAAAATGACCTTTGTTGTATAATGTGGAAATACTAAAGGTTTACTATTATTAAATAAAACAATATACATATAAAGCTCAGTTATAACAGTGAGTTAGTAATTCACAATTACTGACGGTATTAATTTTTTGTAATATACTATTTCATAGTAAATCAAAGCGCGGCGTTAAGTTCCGTCTCTAACACATAATATCTAGAATTTATCTTTTAAATTATTTCATATTCAAGCTTTTTCTCATTCAACAGTACATTGTATTTTAGATATCGGAAGTATACAGGTAGAACCTGTATATGACAACTAAACGGCATAAGTATAAAAAAAGATATATTAATCGTAGGTTAATTTAAATTACGTTAGTAAATCAATAGGAAGTGGAGGACGGAGCTACAAATAGCTGCGTGGAATGTAAGAGGAGGGATGGACCAGAAGATGAATGAACTATTAGATGTGA